>JAODAL010036845.1:0-41142 GCA_025379985.1 Phyllomedusa bahiana
TTAGGGAAAAAAAAAATTTCTTACAATTTAAAGCACAATTGTCACGAGAAAAACAATCTGAATCACATGGTTTGGTAAAAGTGTCAAAAATTTTATTCTCACATAAATTGACACATTCAATTTCAAAAATAGGGCTTGTCAGGAAGGGTAAAAAACACTGGGTCCCAAGGGGGGTTTTAAGCCCTTAAAATTTTCATATTTTTATTAAAATTTTGGGGGCCCCCACTACATGAGGTACCCCAGTAGGATGACACACCATGCCTTTCCTCTCTGTAGTCAAAGAAAGGTCTATTTATAAAAGCTTTTGTGAGTAGCTAGGGTAAAGTTTTTCCCCTCACAGCACAAGGGTCCGGGTTTCAAATCCCGCAAACCAAACCTGTGGATTTTTTTTCTCTTTATCAATCACAAAATCTTGAAGGTTGTTTTTTTATTTTTTTATTTGCACTGTTTGACAATTACAAAGGGGGACAGGGGACGGGAGTAAAATAAGCACCGGGTTGAACACCAGTAGCTCCCTAAAAAGGAGAAGTGATGCTCCCGGGACTGAGGACTCTCAGCCCGGGTCGTACCCCTGGAACGAGCTGTAAACAATGGATCACAAAAGGGACAGCAAAAACAACCAAACATTTTCCCCATTCTTATTATAAAAATTTCTCCCGGGGGTTTTTATTTCATTTGAAAAACCCCACTCAAATTTTATTTTGTGGCAAACCCCTTTTAAGATGCCTACACAAATTTTCACCTCAGTCAAACCCTTCTTCAAAAGTCCCAAGGGAAAAACCCGAGCACTACAGTGGAGCAGCCACTGCCACAATAAGCCGGGGGGTAAAAAATGTGTGTCTAAAAAAAACAGGGCGCGAACCCTGCGGGAAATGGGCAACAAGGCAGATAGATGGTACTGCACCCTGCTAAGAAGTTGCTTGGCAGATACAATATCAAAATTGGGCTTTCCCCTGATTGCAATGGTTTTTTTTAAAATACATTAAAAGTAAAAAAAGGAAAACAGTAAAAAACCGTTATCATAGGAAAAACTAATCAACATAAAAGCTGTGATATTATAGCATAAGGCTAACGTATAAACAAGGAAATACATTATAATTCAATGAGTAAAAAATTGGGGAAAACCAAAAGAAAAACAAAAAAACGTAAAAAGGTACTAAATATAAGACTTACAACCGTAGAAAAACCGAAAGCAATGTCAATGCATAAAAAATAGTACATGGGGGGACTGTGAGTCCCCCGGCAGAAAACAATAAAAACTCCGGGCCCAAAAATGGACAAACAAAACAAACCCACACAAGCATACATATAACACACACACAAGAAAAAAAAAAGGGGGGAAGGCAGGCGCTAACCAACCCAAACTTTTCCTCAAACAATGTCTGGCCTAAAGTAGGGGCCCGGGAAAACGGGGGTCAAAGGGTTTTCTTCACTTTTTATTTACTTTTTTTACTTTATCAAACAATACTTGGATGTCAATGGAAAAATTAAAAACAAACACCCTGCAACCCTGCTGGGAAAAACATAAGGTGGGACAGCTTCTGGTCTGGGGAAAAGTTTTGTGCCATTCTTTGGGCCACTCATCCATTTAAAGGGACTCAAATGATTTGGGGATGAATCCATTGTCGATCCATAACCCCTAAAATGCGATTTCTTTCCCTAAGGGGAATTGGACTTCCAGCGGAACAATGCAACACAAACACAAAAAACCATCCCGCTGCTGTGGGGGTGCACTGCAGTCAGCATGGCCCAGATACCCGGCAACCACAGGATTTTTTGAGATACTTCTAGTCTGACTAACTTCTGTTGGCTGCACACAAAGTTATTTATATTTCGTGGGGATAATAATATGTCCCTGTAAAAATAAAATTTTAATCCTGACCTTTTGACATCAGGGAAAACCAAGTGAGAACCTTTCATTAGCTTATTGTGCCATAATTCCCGCACTCCTAACCACCTAGGGGATGTCCAAAGGCGGTTTCGGGGTGGGTTTCCGCCCCAAAAAACCCCTCCAAACGCGCCCCAAACCCCCCCAGGGCTTACAGGTTTTTCCTAGGGAAACCGCGTTGCTACCACACATGCGGGCAAAGCCGCCCGCCGCGCGCGGTGAGAAGTCTCCTGTCAATTCGACAGCGAGTCTTCAGGCGGGGCCGCGGGGTTTCGCTGCGGGGGGTCCGGTTTGGCCGCGATTCCACCGCTTTTTGCCCCGCCATTTAATTTGTATGGGGGGGAAACCTGCCGCAAAATCACCCCACCCGCGCCGCGACTGCGCCGAAAACCTCCCCCTTTATCGCCCGCAAAACCGCGTCCAAACCCGCGCCAAAAACTGCCTGTGAAACCCTGCCTTAATGTTTGAGTGAGAGACACACCTATTTGTGACCTTGACAGTTAAATGCTTATTGATAGAATGTCTTGGGGACGATCACCAAAATCGTACTCAACGGGGCATGAACCTGATTTCTGCCATCTTTAGAACTCGCTGGAAGACTCTCGAACTAATGGTACGATTATCAAATTTAATCTTGGGGAAATGAAAAAAAAATAAAAAGGTGTACTCCACTTAATTCTCTTTTCTTTTCCTTTAAAATTTCTGGTGAACTTTCAAAATCAAATCATTACGTGCATCTTCTATAAACAAAAAAAAAAGCAGTGAAATAATTTCCAACGCGGGAAAAGTAAAATATTTTTGATTTTTTGTTATGGTAAACTTTAAAAAAATTTAGAAGTGCTTTCAGTAAGTGAATTACACCCTGTTTGACCCTTACCATAGTGGGTTTAATTTTAAGAACAATCGTCCAAATGCGGGGAGTTACATCAGGTCTTTAAACAAGGGTTTTACCAGAAACATTTGCCCTGAATTTCGCACCTTTTTTATGTATTAATCATAACAAAACCTATCTGAGCCCAAAAGGGAAAAAATTTTTTAAGTGGCAAAAGCAATTCACCCATTCCCCTACTGTTTGGGGGAACAGTCCATCTTTTTTTTGTAAACTGGGACTAGAGAAGTAAATGGGGGTTTTTTTTGTTTTGTGGGTTTTTATGTTGGAACAAAAAACTTAAAGGGGTTTCAGGGTCGACAAAAAGAAAAGTGAACACTAAACCGACCCCTAAACCCATTTTATAAAATTTTGTAAATTTTTTTCCCTATGTCTTCACCTGCTAGTAAAGGGGGATTTTCACACAGCGTTTTAGGGGCCCGAAATACACCCCAAAATAACTCAAACAATGTTTCTACAATTTCATTAATTCAAGTAAAATTAGCATCCCCCTTTAAAAAACGCGGATTTTACGCGAGGATTTTTTTTCGGGAGTAGTTCGAACCTCAAAGAATTGACCCTTTAGTTCTTTAAGGGGCTTTTGTCGTCAAATACCAAGAAAGGGGGGCAAAAATCTCCCTGGTTAATCCAGGTCGCTTCCTCACTGAAATTCCCCCGCCTTTAAGCGCGAATTTCCACAAAGCAAACAGTTTTCCGGGACCTACATGTCCAACCGAACATATAATTGTGTAAACTGAATCCAAAGCTAGTGGGAAACCCGACACATTTTCCCTCGGCCCTCACGCATTTTCCAGCTACCTCGTACTTATGCTGAGCTACTAAATCCTACCCCTTGTCCATATTTTATTGTGCTCCCCATTGCTGTTTCCCCAAAAACAGGTTTTTTATGTCCCCTGCCCTCCCTGCTGCTGCTAAAAAAATAGGGCAACATGTATGAAAATTTGGCGCGGACGCCTTTTTAAATCTTTAAGGTAGTATAGACGCGCCAGAATGTAGAACCTGTTCTTCTCAGATCATACATACAGGCGCAGCTATGCCAAAATTACAACTCAGGGAACACGTTTAACTTGGGCTGGCTGTTCTAACTGTTCTGCGCCTAAGTTTTGGTGTCAAAGAATCATAAATGTGTCTACTTCTACGAATGTGGTGCGACACGCCCCCAGAATGCCCCAAACTTTGGCGCGCTAAAAAGTGTCTTTGACGTGGTACCGAGGCACTTATCACGCCAAAGTTTGGAGTGCTCCTGTTCATACATCTATAGAACTGGTCTACAACAGCTTTTTGATGCCAGAATTCTGGCGCAGCCCTGTTCATAGGGCTTATTCACACGATGTTTTTGGGATCCGTTTTACGGATCCGTAAAGCGGATCCAACAATGGTCAGTGTGATTTCCATAGCTGTCAGTGTGAGAGAACAGCGATGCGCTTTTGAGAGCTTTCCTGTGCTGAGTTTTGCGGATCCGTCTTCAGAAATGACGTCTCATTTCTTGTTGCGTTTTACCCAACAGAAGACCCCATAGGAAAGAATGGGATCCGCTTTTGTGATGCGGAAAGCGGATCCCAAAGCACAGTACAGATTTGCTCAAGCTTGTGATTTCTCTTTACACGCTGAAAGCGCATGGATGACGTAAGAGCTGCTGGGATCGAAGGTGCGGGGATCGGAGGTGAGATGCTGGCTGGGATCGGAGGTGCGGGGATGGAAGTGCGGGACGGAGGGGACGGCTGCTGGATCGGAGGTGAGCGGCTGCTGGATTGGGGGTGGGGATCGGGTGAGCGGCTGCGGATCGGAGGTGATGGCTGCTGGATCGGAGGTGAGCGGCTGCTGGGATCGGAGGTGCGGGGATCGGAGTGAGCGTCTGTGGATCGGAGGTGAGTGCTGCTGGGATCGAGTGAGCGGCTGCTGGGATCGGAGGTGCGGGATGAGGTTGGCGGCCTGGATCGGAGGTGAGTGGCTGCTGGGATCGGAGGTGAGGCTGCTGGGATCGGAGTGCGGGGATCGGGAGTCTGGGATGGTGGGCTGCTGGGAGGAGGTGCGGGGATCGGAGGTGAGCGGCTGCTGGGATCGGAGGTGAGCGGCTGCTGGGATCGGAGGTGAGCGGCTGCTGGGATCGGAGGTGCGGGGATCGGAGGTGAGCGGCTGCTGGGATCGGAGGTGAGCGGCTGCTGGGATCGGAGGTGAGCGGCTGCTGGGATCGGAGGTGAGCGGCTGCTGGGATCGGAGGTGAGCGGCTGCTGGGATCGGAGGTGAGCGGCTGCGGGGATCGGAGGTGCGGGGATCGGAGGAGAGCGGCTGCTGGGATCGGAGGTGAGTGGCTGCTGGGATCGGAGGTGAGTGGCTGCTGGGATCGGAGGTGAGCGGCTGCTGGGATCGGAGGTGAGTGGCTGCTGGGATCGGAGGTGAGCGGCTGCTGGGGATCGGAGGTGAGCAGCTGAGGGGAATCGGTGAGCAGCTGATGGGGATCGGAGGTGCGTGTCTGAGCAGCTGATGGGATCGTGAGATGAGAACTGATGGGGAGAGGAGAGACGTTTTTCGGATGCAGTTTTCGGTGGTTAAAAAACGGATCAAAAACGTCGTGTGAACAAGCCCATACATGTCGCCCATAGTCCATTTTTCTACTGCTGGAACTGAGCATGCCTGACCAGAAAGCTAAACTACTGGTCGTATCTGTTATCAACAAGCTGTTACCATTAGTTTTTGAGCCATTTAATTGGTGATCCATTATGTGGAAAATTACTGAAAATACTCTACTCACAGAAGTTTAGGGATATTTGGCTTTTGGGTGTAATTTTAGGATGATCACAAAATGTTGTCTTGAAAAGTAAATGAGACCATCTCTTAACTTTAAAATGCACATGTCCAACTGTTCAATGTTTTGGTACTTTTTCACATCTTGCTGATCTCTAACAAGAAGCTTAATGACAAAATTCATAACAGGTATTTGATCCCAGAGTTGGCCAATTAATTTAGGAGATCAATTTGAATTGGAATTTAAACAGTTCTTCTCATCATTTTGTTCACATTTTGACATCATGTGACCAAGAGAACACCTTACAATTGATCAACAGTACCTCACCATTGTGAGGCTTTTAAGCAGGATGCTCTCAGGTGAAAGTGGTCACTGAGCTTAGAATGTCAAAGTGTCATCAGCAGGTTGTAACAGAGATACAGAGAGACTGGAAGAGTCACAGGCAAAGAAGTGGACGTCCTTTGGCTACATCACACATTGATGACTACTTCATTGTAAACAATGCTCTATGGCATGACATGATGAATGCCACACAACCCCAGGCATGTGAGAGGCAAACAAGACCATTCGTAACTGTTTACATCAGCATGGTCTGCGTGCTAGACGACCTGACCACACCACCAGGCACAGGCATCGTCGCCTTTCATGGGCCAGGGAGAATCTAGGCTGGATGAGGGACCACTGGTCCTCAATGCTGATCAGTGATGAAAGTCGATTCACCTTGAGCAGAAATAATGGCCACCAACAATGTTTGGGGGGACGTCAAAGAGAGGCTATGCATCACCAAAAAAAATGGCATTTGGGGTGGGGGGTGTTACAGCAGGGGGCAAGTGTTTTCTGGTCTTTTACAAAATTTTCCCCCTACACTTTCAAAGGGGGTATGGGACATACCTTTTTATTTTAATAAAAATCACAAACCCAGTCACCCCACTAATTATCCCTCTGCATGAACCACAGGGCTTTTTTATCTTCTTTGGACGCCCAAGCTCCAGTCATTAGGTCTAAATCATTGGGAAAACAATTTTGGAGTTTTAAGGTATCTCAAATGGAGTGGCCCTCATTTTTCCTCCTGACCTAAACCCCCCTGGGGAAAACCTGTGGGAAAAGGCTGGGGTCCCCTTTGTAGACTTACCCCGGGAAACCTCCGAACTGAGGGGCCCCCTTTCAAGAAGATTTGGGATGCCTGCCCAGAAAGCCCTAAACTAACTTGTGAACGCTGAACGTCATTTTCAACTGAAATTTGATGCCCCCAAGGCCACATGACTCGTTATTAAACATTGAAAAGTTTTAAGGGTTGAAAACCCCCCAAACTGTTGTTGACGTTTTTTTTCTTTAAAATTTGTTTGAGATAAAAAAAATAAACTTTGCATGTTACAACTTAAATGATGATTTTTCTGGAAAAAATATACTGTAGTTTTAAAATTTGTTTTTTTTCCCTGAAATTACCCCCAAAAGGGCCAAATATCCCTAAATTTTTAATATGAATTTAATTATTATAAAATTGAATTTTTTTTACTTTTTTCCCACACACTTTTCAAGGGGATTTAAAAGGGGGTTTTGCCCGATCTTTTTAATCCCTCCTGCATCCAGTTTTCAGCTCTTGTCTCAGAAGGGGGGGTGTGTGATTTGTTTGCTTTCCCGTTTTATGTGACCCGGGCAGGAGGGGGGGAAATCCCCGGGCCCTTTTTCCTCTTTCAAAGACAAAAAAAGGTCTGTTTATGTAAAAATTTTTAAATTACTACCTGTAGCTCAGAGTAAAAATTTTTTGCTTTACAGCCACAAGGGCCCTCGGTTAAACCCCCCTGCGGGAATTAAAACCTGCTATTTTTTTTTCTTTATCTATGCACTTTACCTCATTGGGTTTTTTTTTTTATTTGAAATGTTTGACTTATTTACTAATATAAAAGGAAGGAGAGAAATGACGGGCACCCCGGGGTTTGAACATCATATTTACCTAAAGGGGAGGGGTTGGAGGTTGAGCTTTGGGGCCCCGGGACTGAGAAGCTCACAGCCCTGGTCGTATCCCCCTGGAGACAAAGCGGGTAACCCAATGGATCACTAAAAGATTTTTTTGGTGAAAAAAAAAAGGGTTTTGAAAAATTTTTTAAAATAAAAATTTAAGGGTGAAAATGTTTATTTTTTAAATTTTTCCAAATTTCCCCATGTCAATTTTCTTCGGGGGAAAACCCCCCTTTTTAAGTTTCCCCCTTTTAAAGCCCACTTACTAAAATTTGACCCCCCTGCACTCTGACTTTTTTTCATTTTTTGGAAAAATATATAAAAATTGCTTTTGGTTCCGTCAAAGTTTATAAAAGGGAAAGGAATTTTTGCTCGGGTTTTTGTTGTGTGACTCGATGACTAAACACTATTCACTGTGAAATGAACTGGGTTACTGTTCCCTTTATAAAATCGGGCCCTTCGTCCTGCAGGGCTTTGGGCTGAAAAAGGGTTAAACACGGGCGTCTGCAGGGAAAGGCAAAAATTTACTTTCTGGGTACACACTGACTTTTTGCCGCTTCAGTCCATTAACTTTTGGGTTTTTGTTGAAGGGAAAAATTTAAAAATTTTTTTGGGCATCAAAAAAAATACTTACCCCGGGAAAAAGGGGAAGCCCCCTTCCCTTATGTCTGCCAGACAGGTTCTTGGAAAAGAACTGACTGTAGCCACTATTCTAGGTAGTGTGATTGACAGCTCTGCACTGAAACACGAGAGGGGAGTTTGAAAAAGGGATTTAATAGTAATGGGACTGGGGAAAAGTTTTTCCCGCCCCATTTCCCAAAAAATGCTTGATGGCATTGAGATCTAGGGGTTTTGGGGGTAAGTCAAAACCCTTTAATGTATGTCATGTTCCTTTAAACTATTCCGAACGTTTTTTTGCAAAGGGGGCACCCCAAAAGGGCCCCACTTTAGGGGCTAAAAAAACCCGGCCTAAAGGGGTGTAAATTGGTTTTTTCCCCATTTTGGCAAAAAGGTATTGTCAAAGTAACATCAAAAAATGCCAGGACCCCAAGGTTTTTCTCACAGTTTTTTGCCCGGGAATTACATTGTCTTCTTTACATTTGCGCATTTTGGGGGGGCCAAAACCTGTCCCCCAGTTAATAATGCAAAGCCTTTTGGGTGTTCCGAAAAAGTAAAAAAGGAAAACAATTAAACGACTAAACCACCTAAATCCCCTAGTTTTTTATTGTCCATTTTTTATGCTTTTGTAAACCCCTTTTAAGGGGGCACTTTTACAAAAGAGGGAAAAACCAAAGGGAAACTTGACTGGTCCCCGCTATGCAGCACCCTTTCTCGGGGAAGTGTGAGGCCCTGGTATATTTGGCGCCTTTTTTAAAAAGCCAGATTTTTCTTTTTAGCATTTTTTTGATACATTCTCTCTTCTATGGGATGACACTAGACGAGCTAACTTTTGCTTCTGAAATGCATCAAAGTGACAAAGGGCGCCACCCTTTGGGGGTTTCCCAACCCGGGTCCCTTTTCATCCAAAAATAAACCCCAAAAAAAAAAAAAACCTTGCTGTTTTGGAAATACCCTGTCCCAGTCATCTAGCCATTACAATTTGTCCCATTGTTAAAGTCACTCTGATTCTTACCCATGCCAGTTTATCTGCTTCCAGTACATCATTTTCAAGAACCGACTGTTCACTTTTTTTGCCTAATATATCTAGCTCCTTGACAGGTTTTTTGTAGTGAAAAATCGTTTCTATGGGAAATGTTTTAATGTTATGATGATCAAAATTTTTGGGGAACATTTTTTAAGGGGCAGTCCCCAAAAATTGTCTCCAATTTACTTTAGTTCCAGGTCCCAGATGAGCTTTTAAATCTTTATCTTGAGCAAACTATGCCAGAGGCCTATATATTTCAGGGGGGAGGCCCCGGGAAAGGCCCGCTGAGTCCGGGGGATTCCCCGGGGGGGCCCCGGCTCCTGTGGGGCCCCAAAATAAAGCCCCCCCGCCGCAATCCTTTCCTCGAATGCCCCGGGGGCCCGGGGTAGCGGCAAATTTTCTCCGGGACCCACAGGAAACCCTTTACTAAGGGCCCGCCCCCTTTTAGGCTGAAGGGCCAAACACCTTAGGCCTAGCAGTGTGGAAAAAAGCGGAGCGGGGGCGCTGGTGATGCCTGCTCCGCGTCACTGCGTACCCCGGGGCGGGACCCTTAAAACACCCTGTACCTCCATCGTTTTTTTATCATGTGCCCCCCCACACAGGCATGTTTACCCCCATTTCCCGGGAACCCGGGAGGTTTTTGGGGGAAAAGAACCCCTTTTCCAGTATTACCCCTCCCAGTGTTTTTTTCATGGCCAAACCCCACAGGTCATGTGCCCCGGTATCCGGAACAGAGGTTATTGAGGGGGTTAGAACTTTTTCCAAATATTACCAAACCCCCAGCAGTTTCTTATCATGGACCATCACACAGGTCATGTGACCTCTGGTACCCAGGTAACAGAAGGTTATTGAGGAGTTAGAACTTCTCCAGTATTACCACCTCCAGCAGTGTCTTATCATGTGACCATCACACAGGTCATGTGACCTCTGGTACCCAGGTAACAGTAGTGTATGGAGGAGGAGAACTTCTCCAGTATTACTACCTCCAGCAGCGTCTTATCATGTGATCACCACACAGGTCATGTGACCCTGGTATCCAGGTAACAGTAGGTTATTGAGGGGTTAGAACTTCTCCAGTATTACTACCTCCAGCAACGTCTTGTCAAGACTGTGGAGAAGCTGCCTGTACATTCCTTATTATGTGTCATTTTTTTTTTGTTATTGAGAGTTAACTTTAGAAACAATAGAACATTCCCTACAGAGACAGCAGTTTTACAGGGAAATCCACACAGTGAAGAAGTTGCTAGAATAACCATGTTAATAATAATAATTATTACCTATTCAGTTACCCCACAGATGTCATGTAACCCTGTGGCCAGAAGGTTACATGACTGGCAACATGTTTAGTCATATAGTTAATCCATGGGAACCATTACTATGGACTAGAATGTGGGCTATACCATTTTTTAAAAAAATACTAAATAGGGGTTTACTGCATTGGTATAAAAGAGGTACATGAGCAAATATTCTAGTACATGTATAGTCGAAAATGTCCTATAACATAAATAAATACAATATAAACAATGTAATAATAAAATGGACAACCCCTTTAAACAGAGGCTATGACAATTGCCATGAGTAGCATTCATCATCCATAGACTAATATGGACTTAACTGAACATATGCATTGTAAGCTTTTTTATGATGTATTCAGGATGGAAACATAGCCTGTGGGTGATGGATGCCACTGTTAAGCATTTGTTTATCAGATCTCTCACCCCTAGGCTATTAAAGCATCCATTAACATACACATCATAAAAGCTCACGACATATATGTTTAACAGTTGCCAAACTGGACCATCCATCACCCATAGGCTATCATGTTAAAATAAAGTATAGGTTTATTACATACTTTTGTTTTTACTGAATTTCTCCTGGCAGTAGAAAGCTATGGACTTGTTTAGTGTGTACTGTGGTCAGCTTCCCAGTGTACATAGAAAAAAACGGAACCAGAAAAATGTGATGTCAACCATAAAGACAATTGCTCCCTTCCTACTATGCTAATACAGTGGTGTCTGACTCCAGTAGACGTCCCCAAAATGCTTATTTCTTTGGGCCCCTGTTGGAGAAGTGTGGGTACTGCACCTTCTGGGGAAATGGTTTCAGGATGTAAAGACTAGACTGTTAATGAATTGCAGAGAATGATTCATGTTTTATTTTTAAAAGAACCTTTTAACAATTCATATGTTATAAATATGGCACCCTTTGCGAAAGGGGAAAAAAGCATAACCAGTTTGGACAGGAAGACATAAATATTTTTTTTATTTTGCAATTAATATTCTAAAGTCAAATAAACTTGCTGTGTGTGTCGCTAAACATTAATTTATTCTGCTTTAATTAAATTTTAAAGCTCTGTCAGGACATGAATCTCTCAGAGCATTGGGCATAGCAGCTTTAAAATACTTTAATATTCTTTGGAGGTGTCTGATTTTGATATAAGATTTCAGTCACACAGTAGAGATTTCTATAATTTATTCCAGTATATCCACTTTGATCTTTGGGGGAACGCTAACCTTTGAAGGAAAACTAGTAAATCTATAAGTTGCAATGCATTAAACATTGACAAGATCGGTTTAAATCTTAATGAAATTTGCTTGGTTTGCCGTCTTCTTCAATCCTTTACTTGATGTTGCCCGACTTATTTAGTTATACTTAGCTCAAATCTTCTATAGAAAATATGTGGCATAAATGATTGGTAATACTTTACAGAGCTAAACACATTTTTTCACTTGCAGGAACAGGAGACATTTTATGAAATAAAGTTTGATATATTGTCGAATTGTAACGTGGCAGTATAACAAGGGTAGAGCTGGGGAGAAGGGACAGGTTGGCGGATAAAGCAGTAAGTGTTATTAACAAAGCTGTCAAAATAGTGAGTGTATATGCGGATTTAAGTTAATCCTAGTTTTTTATGGATGAAAAAAAGGTGTCACCACCTCGCATCACCCATGTATACAGATTATTATACCCCTTCTTCTATTAAGGGGCAGGAACACCAAAATAAATATTTTTTCCCCATTGTCTCAGTGTGGTTTTCTAACCCTGGAAACAGAGTGAGATGGAGGCTGTTAGGTATTGTACCATGCTCCTTCTTCCCGCGGACAGGTAGCACCATATACGCAGTAGAGGGCTTCTTATCCAGCCGCTAGGCAGTGTGGCTCGGCTACGTGGTGGATCACAGATCACTGAGGTAGGAGACAGCGAGTCTGTGGGTTGGTGTGATCCCTCTACCCCTCTTTGGTGGCAGTACCGCTTTTTAGGCAAGCAGATCGGGCAGATGTAATCTCCACGTTCCTCTTCAGAAGTGGTGTAGGGTCCTTTCAAATCCTTGCTGGAAGTGGGGCGTACGGCTACCAGAATCTTGGGTTGAAAAAAGGGGGGTTTCTATGGACCAGAAATGCAGGACAGCCACCTGAACCTCGCCTTGTACCTTTTCTCGGCACTACCGGTTGGATATTTCAGGAGTAAATTATTCGGTGGAAGTAAGGTGCTCCAGGCTATTGTCTCACCCTAAAATTATTCTAAGTCGTATCTCTTGGTGGGTGCTGTCGTGGTGAGGGGAAATTGGTAATTATGCTTACCAGTAATCTTATTTCCTTGAACCATGACAGCACCAGGGAACTCCAACCCCTTATTCCTTTTCCTTTTTGTTGTGGGCACTGGGTTCTCATGGGTGAATAAAACAAACCAAAAAATAAATAAATAAAATATATATAGTATTTTACTGTTCAGAATAATAATAATAAATATAATAATAATAATGTAAATATATATATAAACACACACACACAAAAGTGAGTACACCCCTCACATTTCTGTAGGTATTGTATTCTATAGTTTCATGGGACGACACTGAAGATATGACACTTGACAGTGTTAATTTGGTGCGCCTTCAAAATAGCTCAACACACAGCTATCAATGTCTAAACCGCTGGCAACAACAGTGCGTACATCCCTGAGTGAAAATGGACAAATTGTGGCCAATTTGCCATTTTTCCTCCATGGTGTCATGTGACTTATTAGTGTTACAAAGTCTCAAGTGTGAATGGGGAGCAGGTGTGTTAAATTTGGTGTTATAGCTCTTACAATCTCTCATAATGGTCACTGGAAGTTCAACATGGCACATCATGGCAAAGAACTGTCTGAGGATCTGAAAAAAAGAATTGTTGCTCTACACAGATGACCTTGGTTACAAGAAAATTGCCAACACCCTGAAACTGAGCTGCAACACGGTGGCCAAGACCATACAGTGGTTTAACAAGACAGGTTCCACTCAGAACAGGCTTCGCCATTGTCGCCCAAAGAAGTTTAGTGTGCGTGTTCAGCGTCATATCCAAAGATTGCATTTTCAAACTAGATGTATGAGTTCTGCCAACATTGCTGCAGAGGTTAAAGGGGTTGGTGGTCAGTCTGTCCATGTTCAGACCATATGCTGCACACTTCATCAAATTGGTCTGCATGTCTGTTATCCCAGAAGGAAACCTCTTCTAAAGATGATGCACAAGAAAACCCACAAACAGTTTGCTGAAGACAAGCAGACTAAGGTAAGGAGTACAAAGACAAGTGTGTCTTGCCTAAAGTCAAACATGGTGGTGGTTGTGTCATGGCTTGGGGCAGCATGAGTGCTGTTGGCTGTGAGGAGCTGCAGTTCATTGAGGGAACCATGAATGCCAAAATGTACTGTATCATATTGAAGCAGAGCATGATCCACTCCATTCAAAAACTGGGTAGCAAGGCAGTTTTCCAACAAAACGACCCCAAACACACCCAAAGACGACCACGTTTGCTAAAGATAATGAGGTAAAGGGATCTGTGGGCAAACCACAAACAGAGGTAAGGGTGCAGGGTTTTTAACATCCACCAGACTCGTGAAGTCATTATGTGTAGTATGTAGTATCTCACCCAAACCTTATACGTATAATGAGTCTGTTGTTGTTCAAGGAATTAAAATTATATATAACAGTCAATTAAAAAGTTTGGGCACATTTAATCTAAATATTTTAGGGTTTTAAAATTGGGGGTTTGGCAACCCATTTCAATTTGATATTCTAATAACAAATTGAATTTGTGTGTACATAACCTCTTTCAATCCGAAATAATACTGTGTCCACAGTTAATTAGATATATCAAATTGAAATGGCTGTTGCAAAACCCAAATATTTGAACTAAAATGATTAAGATTAATAGGGTTGCCCAAACTTTTTCATATGACTGTATATATATATATATATATATATATATATATATATATATATATATATATATATATATATATAGATTTACCAATTTAGTTCATGATGTCACTAACTTTAACGACTTTACATTGAATCTACACATTTTTCTCAAATACTGGCCAGCCTCCACAGTAACGCAAAACTGCCCCCATGAGAAATATCAGTGTACACCCCTCCACTTGTTAATAACTTACTTGCCGAATATACTCCCTGAAAGTGATTATCATTGTTGCCTCGGTGGCTCAAGAGGTGTCTCGCATACTTATTCGGCTCTTCAACAAAAGATGGGATGTTCTCCAGTCATCTATTAATACGGTCTTATCTTTTCTTACTACTCACAAAAATAACAGACCTTAAAACCATAGTCACCTTGTCTGAACAGATCGTAGCTCACCTTGAAGAACCTTAGAATCATCATCAAAGAAGTGACGTTTGTGGAATCTCTAATGGGACACAACTTACTTATAATTCTCATCACTGACCTCCCTACTGTTTTAGGCCTTATTGTAATTCCTGATCCATCCTCCATTAAAAGAGCTCATTTCCGAGGCCCGCAAACACCACCAGGAGAGGTAAATTCCAGACCATGGCATGTTATAGCCAAATATCTTAAGTGGACAGTTAAGAAACAAATTCTCCAGGCCTATGGATGACAGAACTCGGTAACTACAAGATGCTGATTTTTCAGATCTACTCTGCTAGCGTTTCGCAGAAGCAGAAGTCGTTTTCCTCCATGTGTCATTATCTTTATAACAGTACCATTAGTTTGTAACTTTTATATCCAGCAAAACTGAATGTCAACTTGGACAGCAGAAATCTTTTTGATGACGTGCTACAGGTGCAACGTCACTATAATATTGCTATGGATGATCACCCTGGCTAAACTTCCAGATTATCTCTCCTGTTTGAATGTCACATTGTGTTCCAGCACTGTATTGTACTATTTACTATTTTTTTTATGTGTGTGGTTTCTTCTCTCAGTTTTAAGCTGTTTTCTTCTTTTATTTCTGTTGCAAGGCTCCTTCTTTCTCATTTTACAGTCACTCATGGAAATGGTGCTGTCTGGGCTCTTTCCCCCAAAAATTGGGAATCTCGCAAGAGAACAAAGAGTGACTTTTAATCACTATATTTACTATTTGAGGGGAACTTGTGAGGTCAAACTGTGGGAGGGAGGGCTAGCCATAGAGCCCACAGCATTATTAAAATGAATATGAATATTACATGTAAAAGAGAAGTGGTTTATGAATATAGTCTTGAGACAATACTATATAGTTTAATGGGGCCTGCAGCTCTATTGGAATGAATATGTATATTACATACATAGGAGAAGTGCTTTATGGGAAGATAATATGACAGTGGTCTATTGTACAGTGGAGTTTAGATTCCCAATGAATATGCAGATTAGATATTGAAGAGAAGGGGCTTATGGGAATTGATAAAGATGGTAGTGTGCTGTGTAATGTGACACCTTAGTCTGCTTAGTTAATTCTAGGTGAGGCACGCAGTTGCAATAATATGAGAGAAGTGAGACGGAAGCCCATCACAGTCAGGGCTGAGGTGTTTGTTGGTGCAGTGCATTGGCACGGGCAGTACGGTAAGAAGGGGCGCAAGCCCGCTATGGAGATGGCGAATTTGACTGAAGGTTTTTGGCTCATGAGAGCATGGTGGCAATTTCAGCAAGATATGTTATGAGTGTATGCGCGGAAGGGGGAGTGGGTTTTATGTGGATTCTCTGATGGCTAATTGGTGAGCACCTGAACGGGGTGTTTACCTAACATGATATAAAAGGAAGTGAGCTCAGACAACATGTGATCGACCTCTAAGCCTTGATAAAGCCAGGTTAGCTGGCGAAACATGTCGGCGAGGTCAGATATGACATTTTAAATAGTGATCTCTCCCCTCTGTCTACAAGTGTCACCTGCTGTAGACGGTGTCACAAGGGGGCCTCATTTGTTCTGTGTCTATGAGGTTAGGGACGACTGCCCAAGTAGTTGGCTTGGGATCCCTTACTGGAGCTAGTACTTTGCTATAGATATAAGGCTCCTCTGTTAGTAGGTGGGGTTCCACCAGACTTGATAATAGAAAGGGAGTTATTCCCTCTTTCAGAAGCAAAAAGGGTTAAATGATGAGGTTAGAGATCAGGTTTTTAAATAGTGTGTATAGAGGTTAAGAGTTAGATATAATAAAAGTTTTATGTTTTAGTGTTTAACAGATAGAGAACTGATAGAGTTTAAGTTTGCCTATGGCAAAATAGTAAATATAGTGTCTGGGCTCTTTGGCACCCCCATCAATACTCACTATTGGACCCCTGTCACCTATTGGGATGGCAACCACCAACTATTGGTACCAAATGATCTTGATTGAGGATCACATTTGTCACGGAAAGACGGGTCAGTAGGTACTCACCAGGTAGTTGTGGATCCTCTGGCCACCGTGAGAGTAGATAGTAGTATATCAAATCACGCCAGGGAGCGGAGTCTAAGGGGCCCTTGGTCTTCACCGAACCCCAGGCCACTACCCCTGATGTGGCTACAGCCAAAGTGCAGGTGACGGAGTCCAATCAGGTATCAAGCAGGTACAGCAGTAAGAGGAACACAGGGAACAGGCTGACATGAGGCTAAATGGGTATCAGGCTGACAGGCAAGACGGCAGGACACAGCAGGATAAAAGGTATCAGGACGGCAGATAACAGCAGGATCCAGGAACCCGGGTATCAGGCAGACAGGCAAGACGGCAGGACACAGCAGAAACAGGAACCTAGGTAACAGACATGCAGGACAGCAGGGTTAAACGAACATAGGAACAGACAAACATAACGACAGATAACAGCAGGAAGCACTGGTCAAGAGTTCAGATCAGGCTCGGACTGGGCCACCGGGGGATCGGTGAATCCCCCGGTGGGCCCCACCGAGCTGCTGTGGGCCCCGGAAGCAGTGCCGCCACTCCCCGGGGCCTGTCAGGGCATCCGGTCACTGAATTCCCGGGACCTGTGTCCCGAGCGCCCAGGGTCAGGCCTGGGAATTGGGGACTGATGTCCCTGACTCCCGGGGCTGCGCGGTGTCAGCGGAGCACAGCGCCACCAGCGCTGCGCTCCGCCGACCGCTCTGGCAGGCCTAAGGCGCTAGGCCTTAAGCCTGCTGGGCGCCGGCCCCTACTGCTGACGTAGGCGGCGCGGTGACGTCACATCACCGCGCCACCTATGCAGGGCGGAAGTACGGAGCCAGCGGCAGCTCGGAGCGGCCGGGAGCCGGAGCCAGGTAAGTGGCTGTTTGTTTTTTTGTTTTTTAAACTAGCCACAGGGGCCCTGACTACTAGGGGGGCCTGGCCACTAGGGGGGCCATGGCCACTAGGGGGCCCTGGCTACTAGGGGGCCCTGGCTACTTGGGGGGCCCTGCCCACTTGGGGGGCCCTGGCTACTTGGGGGGCCCTGGCTACTAGGGGGTCCCTGGCTACTTGGGGGGCCCTGGCTACAAGGGGGGCCCTGGCTACAAGGGGGCCCTGGCTACAAGGGGGGCCCTGGCTACAATGGGGGGGCCTGGCTACAAGGGGGGCCCTGGCTACTAGGGGGGCCCTGACTACTAGGGGGGCCCTGGCTACTAGGGGTGCCCTGACTACTAGGGGGACCCTGGCTACTAGGGGACCCTGGCTACAATGGGGGGCCTGGCTACTAGGGGGCCTGGCTACTAGGGGGCCGGGCTACTAGGGGGCCCTGACTACTAGGAGGGCCCTGGCAACCTACAGGGGGCCCTGACTACAAAGGGGGCCCTAACTACAAAGGTGGCCCTGACTACTAAGGGGGCCCTGACTACTAGGGGGGCCTGGCTACAGGGGGGGCCCTGGCTACTAGGGGACCCTGGCTACAAAGGGGGACCTGGCTACAAGGGGGGCCCTGGCTACAAGGGGGGGCCCTGGCTACAAGGGGGGCCCTGACTACAAGGGGGGCCCTGGCTACAAGGGGGGCCCTGGCTACATGGGGGGCCCTGACTACATGGGGGTCCTGGCTGGCTACAAGGGGGGCCCTGGCTACCTATAGTGGGGCCCTGACTACAAGGGGGGCCCTGGCTAAGTACATGGGGGGCCCTGGCTACCTGGGGGGCCCTCACAACAAAGGGGCCCTGACTACATGGGGGCCCTGGCTTCCTATAGGTGGGCCCTGGCTACCTATAGGGAGGCCCTGACTACAAAGGGGGCCCTGGCTACCTATAGGGAGGCCCTGACTACAAGGGGGGCCCTGGCTACCTACATGGGGGCCCTGGCTACCTACATGGGGGGCCCTGGCTACAAAGGGCGCCCTGGCTACCTACAGGAAGGGGGGCCCTAGCAATCTAAGGGGGCCCTGACTACAAGGGGGACCCTGGCTACCTATAGGGGGGCCCTGGCTACAAAGGGGGCCCTGGCTACCTACAGGAAGGGGGGCCCTAGCAATCTAAGGTGGCCCTGACTACAAGGGGGGGTCTGGCTACCTATCGGGGGGCCCTGGCTACCCCTCGGGGGGCCCTGACTCCCGCCCTGGGGGGCCCTGGCTACCTATAGAGGGGCCCTCTCTACAAAGGGGGCCCTGGCTACCTACAGTGGGGCCCTGGCTACCTACATGGGGGGCCCTGGTTACCTATAGGGGGGCCCTCTCTACAAAGGGGGCCCTGACTACAAGGGGGGCCCTGGCAATCTAAGGGGGCCCTGACTACCTACAGGGGGCCCTGACTACAAGGGGGGCCCTGGCTACCTACAGGGGCCCTCTCTACAAAGGGAGCCCTGACTACCTACAGGGTGGCCCTGACTACCTACAGGGGGCCCTGGCTATCTAAAGGGGGCCCTGACGACTAAAGGGGGCCCTGGCTACCTAAATACTAAGGGGGCTCTGACTACCTACACAGTAGCTAAAGGGGGGGGGCCCTGACTTCCTGCACACTACCTAAAGAAGGCCCCTAACTACCTGTATACTACCTAAAGGAGGCCCGTAACTACCTGTATACTACCTAAAGGAGACCCCTAACAGTCTGTATACTACCTAAAGGAGACCCCTAACTGTATAGTACCTAACGGAGACCCCTAACTGCCTGCATAGTACTTAAAGGAGACTCCTAACTGCCTGTATACTACCTAAAGGAGACCCCTAACTGCCTGTATACTACCTAAGGAGGCCCTAAGTGCCTGAATACTAACCTAAAGGGGGTCCCTAATTGCTTGCAGCCTATATAAAGGGGACCCTAACTACCTACAGCTTACCTAACTGGGGGAAACCACCTACCTATAGCCTAACTAATTGGGACTCACTAACACCTACCGACAGCCTACCTAACTGGGGTCCACCAACCTAACTGTAGCCTATCTACTTTCCTAACTGGGGCCTGCTTATCTACCTGGGGGCTATTAACCTACCCACCCGTGGCTAGGTACCCACCAGCCTGCCTGGGGCTGGCCTACCAACTTATCTAGCGAGGGTCTACCTACCAAAATAGGGCCTATCTAGTTACCTGGGGCCTCTCCCCACCCTCCAAACCCTTAGGATACTAGGCTTGTACCCGCTCTCCCACCCCTGGGTAGTTTGTACAGTGGTGAAGAGATGCTGGAAAATTGAGGATTTTAAGATATTTGTGTGTAATTTCTGCAGGGATGAGTTGTGGCCGGGACAAGTCATCATGGCGGTGTGGAACGGATGCAGAAGAAAAGGGAATAAGAACGGCTCATAAGAGAACGACTCATCAGACGTCTCCGGTGAGTCCCTGATTTCAGGGGTTATTTTTTACATTGTAATGTGATGGTGAACTGAGCAGGTGTCTGACCTCTATGTGAAAAAAAACTTTGAGATTCTTAGTTCGCATGTTAATGGCCAAAAAATGCTCAAGCCATCCCCGGCTTACAACGGGATCTCAGGCGGGTGGTCCTAGTTTATCTTATCTCTCACTAGGGTCAACTTCAGACCTCTCACTGTGCCAAATGGCCTCCAAAATGCAGAGAGAAAAATAAAAAAAGCACCAACCTTACAAAGCATAGTGCATTGATATAACAGCCTGTGGAGGTGGGCGTGGTGTAGGAAACCAAAATGGAGGTATCCATTCCTCCTGATATACAGTGGTGGCCAAAAGTATTGGCACCCCTGCAATTCTGTCAGATAATACTCAGTTTCTTCCTGAAAATGATTGCAATCACAAATTCTTTGGTATTAATATATTCATTTATTTTGCTTGCAATGAAAAACACCAAAAGAGAATGAAACAAAAATCAAATCATTGATCATTTCACACCAAACCCCAAAAATGGGCCGGACAAAAGTTTTTGGCATCCTCAGCCTAATACTTGGTAAGCACAACCTTTAGCCAAAATAACTGCGAACAACCGCTTCCGGTAACCATCAATGAGTTTCTTACAATGCTCTGCTGGAATTTTAGACCATTCTTCTTTGGCAAACTGCTCTAGGATCCTGAGATTTGAGGGGTGCCTTCTCCAAAGTGCCGTTTTGAGATCTCTCCACAGGTGTTCTATGGGATTCAGGTCTGGACTCATTGTTGGCCACTTTAGAAGTCTCCAGTGCTTTCTCTCAAACCATTTTCTAGTGCTTTTTGAAGTGTGTTTTGGGTCATTGTCCTGCTGGAAGACCCATGACCTCTGAGGGAGACCCAGCTTTCTCACACTGGGCCCTAGATTATGCTGCAAAATGTGTTGGTAGTCTTCAGACTTCATAATGCCATGCACACGGTCAAGCAGTCCAGTGCCAGAGACAGCAAAGCAACCCCAAAACATCAGGGAACCTCTGCCATGTTTGACTGTAGGGACCGTCTTCTTTTCTTTGAATGCCTCTTTTTTTTTCTGTAAATCAATGTGATGCTTTTCCAAAAGCTCTACTTTTGTCTAATCTGACCAGAGAACATTCTTCCAAAACGTTTTAGGCTTTCTCAGGTAAGTTTTGGCAAACTCCAGTCTGGCTTTTTTATGTCTCGGGGTAAGAAGTGGGGTCTTCCTGGATATCCTACCATACAGTCCCTTTTCATTCAGATGCCGACGGATAGTACGGGTTGACACTGTTGTACCCTCGGACTGCAGGGCAGCTTGAACTTATTTGGATGTTAGTCGAGGTTCTTTATCCACCATCCGCACAATCTTGCGTTGAAATCTCTCGTCAATTTTTATTTTCCGTCCACAATCTAGGGAGGTTTAGCCACAGTGCATGGGCTTTTACATCTAGGTGGTTAGCCACAGTGCCATGGGCTTTACATCTAAGGTGGTTAGCCACAGTGCCATGGGCTTTACACTTCTTGATGACACTGCGCATGGTAGACACAGGAACATTCAGGTCTTTGGAGATGGACTTGTAGCCTTGAGATTGCTCATGCTTCCTCACAATTTGGATTCTCAAGTCCTCAGACAGTTCTTTGGTCTTCTTTCTTTTCTCCATGCTCAATGTGGTCCACACAAGGACACAGGACAGAGGTTGAAGTCAACTTTTAATCCATGTCAACTGGCTGCAAGTGTGATTTAGCTATTGCCAACACTGCTAGGTGCCATAGGTAAGTTAAGGTGCTGTTAATTACACAAATTAGAGAAGCATCACATGATTTTTCAAACAGTGCCAATACTTTTGTCCACCCCCTTTTTATGTTTGGTGTGGAATATTATCCAATTTGGCTTTTGACAATTCTTTTGTGGTTTTCCATTGAAGACAAATTAAATGAAGATATTAATACCAAATAATTTGTGATTGCAATCATTTTCAGGAAGAAACTGAGTATTATCTGACAGAATTGCAGGGGGGCCTATACTTTTGGCCGCCACTGTAGTTTAAAAGCAATATGTGCCAAATACAACATATAGTTCTGCACAGAAAAACATTTCTGAAAAAAACAATGCGAACCTGGGTGCCACTGGCATGGCTGCGGCACATATATATATGCACACAATCCAATACCAGTGGCACACCACTGCTAAAAGGGCGAAAAAAACACATGGAAATCTCCAAAGAAGCATTTTATGCTATCTACAATATATGAAAAAAACCTTGAGATTATTAGTTCGCATGTTTTTGGCCAAAAAATGCTTAAGCCACGGCTTACAACGGGATCTCAGGCGGGTGGTCCTACTCTATCTTATCTCTCACTAGGGTCAACTTCAGACCTCTCACTGTGCCAAACGGCCTCCAAAATGCAGAGAGAAAAATAAAAAAAGCACCAACCTTACAAAGCATAGTGCATTGATATAACAGCCTGTGGAGGTGGGCGTGGTGCAGGAAACCAAAATGGAGGTATCCATTCCTCCTTATATAGTTTAAAAGCAATATGTGCCAAATACAACGTATAGTTCTGCACAGAAAAACATTTCTGAAAAAAACAATGCGAACCTGGGTCTGAAGTTGACCCTAGTGAGAGATAAGATAGAGTAGGACCACCGCCTGAGATCCCGTTGTAAGCCGGGGGTTGCTTGAGCATTTTTGGCCAAAAACATGGCGAACTAAGAATCTAAGTTTTTTTTCATATATTGTAGATAGCATAAAATGCTTCTTTGGAGATTTCCATGTGTTTTTTCGCCCTTTTAGCAGTGGTGTGCCACTGGTATTGGACTGTGTGCATATATATATGTGCCGCAGCCATGCCAGTGGCACCCAGGTTCGCATTGTTTTTTTCAGAAATGTTTTTCTGTGCAGAACTATACGTTGTATTTGGCACATATTGCTTTTAAACTATATAAGGAGGAATGGATACCTCCATTTTGGTTTCCTGCACCACGCCCACCTCCACAGGCTGTTATATCAATGCACTATGCTTTGTAAGGTTGGTGCTTTTTTATTTTTCTCTCTGCATTTTGGAGGCCGTTTGGCACAGTGAGAGGTCTGAAGTTGACCCTAGTGAGAGATAAGATAGAGTAGGACCACCCGCCTGAGATCCCGTTGTAAGCCAGGGGTGGCTTGAGCATTTTTTGGCCAAAAAACATACGAACTAAGAATCTCACAGTTTTTTTCATATATTGTAGATAGCATAAAATGCTTCTTTGGAGATTTCCATGTGTTTTTTTTGCCCTTTTTGCAGTGGTGTGCCACTGGTATTGGACTGTGTGCATATATATATGTGCCGCAGCCATGCCAGTGGCACCCAGGTTCGCATTGTTTTTTTCAGAAATGTTTTTCTTTGCAGAACTATACGTTGTATTTGGCACATATTGCTTTTAAACTATATAAGAAGGAATGGATACCTCCATTTTGGTTTCCTGCACCACGCCCACCTCCACAGGCTGTTATATCAATGCACTATGCTTTGTAAGGTTGGTGCTTTTTTTATTTTTCTATAGCATTTTGGAGGCCGTTTGGCACAGTGCGAGGTCTGAAGTTGACCCCAGTGAGAGATAAGATAGAGTAGGACCACCCGCCTGAGATCCCGTTGTAAGCCGGGGGTTGCTTGAGCATTGTTTGGCCAAAAACATGCGAACTAAGAATCTCAAGTTTTTTTCATATATTGTAGATAGCATAAAATGCTTCTTTGGAGATTTCCATGTGTTTGGTTCGCCCTTTTTAGGACAGTGGTCTGTATGTGCCATGGTATTGGGACTGGTGTGCACCTTACTTATGTGCCAGAGCCTTTCAGTAGGCAACCAGGTTCGCATTGTTTTATTTCAGAAATGTTTTTTTACTGAGTGCAGAACTTACGTCTGTATTTGGACTATATTGCTTTTAAATTATATAGAGGAGGAATGGATACATTTACTTTTGGTTCATGCACCACGCCACCTCCACAGGTGTTATATCAATAGCACTATACTTTGTAAGGTGGTGCTTTTTTATTTTTCTCCGCATTGGAGGCGTTTGGCAGTGAGGTGTATGAAGTTGACCTAGTGAGGAGATATGATGAGAGTAGGACACCGCTGAGATCACGTTGTAAGCGGGGGTTGGCTTGAGCACTTTTTTGGCTCAAAAAACATACGAATACAGAATCTCACGTTTTTTTCATATATTGTAGATAGCATAAAATGCTTTTGAGATTATCTACTTGTGTTTTTTTTGCACTTTTGTGCATGGCAGGTTGGGTGTGCCACATGGTAGGACTGGTGCACTATATATAATGTGCCGCAGCATGCCAGTGGCACCCAGGTTACGCATATGTTTTTTCAGAATGTTTTTCTGGTGCCAGGAACTATACTCTGTATTGGCACCATATTGCTTTAAACATAAAAGAAGGAATGGATTTCCTCCATTTTGGGGTTTCTGCACCACGCCCAAAACCCCCACAGGTGTTTTCAATGCACTATGCTTTTTTAAAAGGGTTGGGGGTTTTTTTTTTTTTTTCTCTCGCATTTTTGGGGGCCGTTTGGCCCAGTGCGAGGTCTGAAGTTGCCCCAGTGAAGGGTAAGATAGAGTAGGACCCCCGCCCGAGTTTCCCCTTGTAAAACGGGGGTGGCTTTTTAGCTTTTTTTTGGCCAAAAACATGCGAATAAGAAACTCAAGTTTTTTTCATTATTGTAGAAAAAAATGCTTCTTTGGAGATTTCCATGTGCCCCTAGGGTTCCATATTGGGAGTTTGTGGTTATACCTGAATGGTGTCTGACCCCCTAGTGGTCTCTATATGGGGGTGTTGTAGGTTTACCTGAGTGTGTTGACCTCTATTTGGTCTCTTTGGTGTGTTTTTGGGGGTTTTACCTGAGCTGAGTCTGACCCTCTAGTGGTCTCTTATGGGGGTGTTGTAGGTTAAACCGAGTGATGTCTGACCTCTATGTGGTTTTTTATGGTGGTGTTGTAGGTTTTATCTGAGGGGGTTTTAGTGGCAACGTACAGTGTCCCTGATTGTAAGAACGAGGGAAACCCCGACCCTGTGAAAGGGGTTACACTTTTTTTTCTTGCTGGTGTTTATTTTAGCAGGTGGTGAGGTGCGTGACCAAGGGAAACGTGGAGGGGTTATATTGTATGTGGGTGGGGGGGATATGGATGGAGCTACTTAGCCCTGTGTCTATGATATGTTACACTGACATATGTGTGAGATACAGATATGTGACTCTCTTGCTATTGTACTACACAATACAGTTCTGCTTTGCACACTGTATTATCATACTTGCCAACTCTCCCGTTTTTGGCGGGGGGTTCCCGCTATTTGCTGTCCCCCCCCGCTATCCCGGCAGAGTTGGCGAAACTCCCGCCGCCAGCAGGCAGCGGGGGCTCTTTAATTGACCGCGGCGCCAGAGTAGCGCTGGTGCGCTACTTTGGCGCCGCCGGGGCGTTCCCACAGGCGGGTGAAGTGGCCGCAACGCCCGCTTCACCCGCCCGGAGTCTCGCTGTGCAGGGAGGAGGCAGGAGGGATCGTTCCCCTCCTCCCCCTGTATGTACGGCGCCGTTGTGCGCCATACATACAGGTCAGCGGCGCAGGGGAAGTGACGCGCGGCTGCACTTACTCCCCTGTGTCGCTGAGGAGATTGGAGGTGTCCGGAGCTGCAGGAGCCTGGTAAGGTGAGTGACTTTTATTATTTTATTTTTATTAGCTATAAGGGGGCTCTACCTGGCTACAATGGGGGGCAACTACCTAACAACACACGGGGCACTACATGACAACAATGGGGGCATCTACCTGGCAACAGAGGGGGCATTTACCTGGCTACAATGGGGGCATCTACCTGGCAACAGAGGGGGCACTACCTGGCTACAATAAGGGGGTTACCTGGCTACAATGGGGGCAATTTACCGGGCAACAGAGGGGGCACCCTACCTGACTCCCAAAGGGGGGGTTTCTACCTGGCTAACAATGGGGGCACTACCTGGTTAAACAGTGGGGGCAGTACCTGGCAACAGAGGGGGCACTACCTGGCTAACAATGGGGGCATCTATGTGGAAAACAGGGGGCACTCCCTGGCTAACAATGGGGGCACTACCTGGCTAACAAAGGGGCACTACCTGGCTAACAATGGGGGCATCTACCTGGCTAACAAGGGGGCCATCTACCTGGCTAACAAAGGGGCATCTACCTGGCAACAAAGGGGGCATCTCCCTGGCTAACAAAGGGGGCACTAACTGGCTAAAAAAGGGGAGGCATCTACCTGGCTAACAAAGGGGGGGATCTACCTGGTACCAAATGTGGCTCTACCTGGCTACAGAGGGGACATTACTTGGCAACAGAGGGGGGCATCTACCTGGCAACAAAGGGGGCACTACCTGGCTACAAGGGGGCATCTACCTGGCAACAGAGGGGGCACTACCTGCTACAATTAAGGGGGAACTACTGGCTTACAATGGGGGCACTACCGGGCAAAAGAGGGGCACTCCCTGGAACAGAGGGGGCATTAACCTGACTACAAAGGGGGCATCTACCTGGCAAACAATGGGGCACACCTGGTAACAAGGGGGCACTACCTGGCAACAGAGGGGGCCACTACCTGGCTAAAAAATGGGGGCATCTATGTGGCAACAGAGGGGCATACCTGGCTAAAGGGGGGCACTACCTGGCTAACAAAGGGGGCATCTACCTGGCTAACAAAGGGGGCATCTACTGGCAACAAAGGGGGCACTACTGGCTACAATGGGGGCATCTACCGGGCAACAGAGGGGGCACTACCTGGCTACAATAAGGGGGATCTACCTGGCTAATGGGGGCAAACTCCCTGGCACAAGGGGGCACTACCTGGCAACAGAGGGGGCATCTACCTGACTAAAAAGGGGGCATCTCCCTGGCTAAAGGGGGGGCACTACCGGGCTAACATTGGGGGCACTCCCTGGCTAACAATGGGGGCACTACCTGGCTAACAAAGGGGCTTTCTACCTGGCTAACAAAGGGGGCATTACCTGGCAAAAAAGGGGGCATCTACCTGGCTAACAAAAGGGGGCACTACTTGGCTAAAAAAAGGGGGCATCTACCTGGCTAACAAATGGGGCATCTCCCAGGCTACAAATGTGGCTCTACTGGCTACAGAGGGGGCATCTACTTGGCAACAGAGGGGGCATCTACCGGGAAACAGAGGGGGCATCTACCTGACTAACAAAGGGGGCATCTACCTGGCTAAACAATGGGGGCACTACCTGGCAACAGGGGGGGGCACTACCTGGCTAACAATGGGGGCATTTACGTGGCAACAGAGGGGGGCACTACCTGGCGAACAATGGGGCAACAACCTGGCTAATAATGGGGAAACTACCTGGCTAACAATGGGGCTTTATACCTTGGCTAAACAAAGGGGGCATCTACCTTGGTAACAAAGGGGGCATCTACCTGGCTAACAAAGGGGGAACTACCTGGCAACAAAGGGGCATCTACCTGGCTAACAAAGGGGGGAATCTACCTGGCTAAAAAAGGGGTGCATCTACCTGGCTACAAATTTGGCTCTACCTGGCAAACAGAGGGGGCATCTACTTTGGTACAGAGGGGGATCTATTTGGGCTACAAGGGGGCATCTACTTGCCTACAAGGGGGCTTTCTACCTGCCTGTAAGGGGCACTACCTGGTTATGGGGGGGCTACTACCTGGGTATAAGGGCATCTACCTGGCTTTCTTCCACAGCCGTTATGCAGTAAGGTGGTTTGGGTGTGGCTTTTTGAAGGGGCGTGGCACACCGACACGATGGGCGTGGCCAAGCAAATTTTTGCCGTGGCGCGCGTAGCGCACCACCCACTACAATCTCCTGCTTTTTCAATTTCAAAAGTTGGCAACTATGTGTATTATGTGGTAAAATGGGCGCATTTATGTCCCAGAGGCCGGTAATATTTTCATGTACAGTAGGGTGGGCCCCCCAAGATCAACTCCCCTGTGGGCCCCAGACCCCCCAGTCTGACACTGGTTCAGATGAACATTAATGAACTGACCAGGAAGAGAGGCAGGAAGTTCCTTATATGTTTAGTTTGCAATGCACCTTCTGGCAATGTGACTCAATCCTCTGTTGGAAATTAGAGGCCTTAGTTCTGACTCGTTTAAAACGCTTTAGTCTTGATATTATCTACCTACAAGAAACAAGCTGGAAAAGGGAATCTTATGCCACTTTAACTTCTTAATGCACCATGATGGATATATCTGTCATGGAGATGCTAAAGGGGTATGGAATGGGCTCACTTGATAAGCCTGCTCTTTACAGCCAGCACCTCCCACTAGCAGCTCAGATCAGAGGTAGCTCCCATCCCTGCCATTTAACCATTTAGACACCACAGTAAACACAACTGTGCCATCTCAATGATTAGAACTCAATCGTGGGGTGCTACTTGGTCATCATGGCAGCTGGAGACCCAATGAAGAGATCTGTAGCTGCCATGTTTGTGCTTATATAACATCCTGGAGAGTCGTTCACAAGCGTGACCGGCTCTCCATGCTGAGCTGAGATTTTTGAAGGCCCATTCCCAAGATAGGTGTGGGTGCACGGGGTGGAACCCACACCTATAACACTTCGATAGCATATTGTATAAATATGCCATCAGTGCAAGGTAGGAACAACCCTTCATCTGATATTTTTAGGAACACAAGACAGGGATGTCCTCTCTCACTCATTTTTTTTTTACTTTTATCTGGACCCTCTTTGTTTATCTATTTGAACATGTGTAACCAAGTTCCTGGCACTTATAAAGCTTATATCTCTCTATATTACTTCTCTAGAATTACATTGTCTAATTGGTGGAGCCTACCAGTGTCCTATGTAGGAAGGGTTAATTGGAATTGGGTGCATTTTCCCGATTTATTATATTTCTTGCATTCCCTTCCAAATTAACTACATCTGAAAGAGGAAAAGAAAATTTTCTGTACATCATGTTAATTTAGGAGAGGGTGGGGTGGGCGATCTCAACTTCTCTTTCATATTCATAAGCAGTTACATTTAATGGCGGACTCAATTTTCCAGACATACAAGCTTGCAATATTGCAGCCTTTATGTGAGTGGGGGTGGACTGCATACATCATAATTCACACTTCATAGATTAGCTTACTGATCAGAACTTTGAACCCACTATTCCGTTATCGAATTTCCTGCATACCCCATACAATATTATTATTAAACCCTGCCGGGCTAATCCCCTCCTGCCACCCACCTAGAGAATATGACAGAAGAAGCAATACCTTAAATGCTTTCACCCTTGTCTTTCTGCACATCTCTCCCTGATTTCTTACCTGAACTTTCAAAATGGCATAGGGAATTCTGTTTATAGCGGGAAAGGGGGAATAGACAAAGTATATAAAATACTGGATGTTGATATACGAAAAATGTACTCACTGTCAACTACTTTGGTGAAATACCCAGGTGTGTAGATCTTTTTCTTTATCTATTTGCAAGCCCACAGCTATATTTTTTAAAAAAAAACTGCCATTTTTCTCTCTGGAGTACCTTATTAGAATTTGTGTCTTCTGGCAACACTGAGAGAAAACACATCCTTATATTATAAATTTGTGCATACATCTATACCAACTCTAGAGCTACTATCTGTAAATGGACCCTAGACATAGTGGGTTTGGAAGTGGGAACCTTCTTATGGACTCTGGAACTGGGTCTTAAATAACTACCACCTAGACAATATGTTGATATAAACCTTCAAATTTACCACAGGGCTTATATCTTTCTTACGAGAGGCTATAGAATGGGCATATGCCTCAATGACTTTTTTTTTTCTTGCTTTGAAAGGGCACAACCAAATATCTACCATTGTCTCTGGTAATGCCTACTTATCCAGGCCTTTTGAAAGATAATCATAGTTTTCACCACTACCCATCTTACTAATTATGTAGGTAATAGAATATCCAATGATTTACCACTGGATTCCCGAAAATTCAACAACCCAAGTAACTACACTGAACCTCTTATTAGTTATCAGAATTTTATTTCCTTAAAGGAAAACGCGTTTCATACGCTAAAGCACACTTTGTCAGCATACGACACGCGTTTTCCTTTTAAAGAACTAAAATCCTGATAACTGAGTAAAAGGTTCAGCGCAGTCACTTGGGTTGTTGAACTTTGGGAATCCAGTGGTAAATCATTGGATATTTTATTATCTACATATCTATGTACCCGGCTCCACGACAGTTCCAGGGCATTACAACCAAACAGCAGCGATCCTCACCACTGTCAATTCATAAATCAACTGCCTCTTCCTGCACAACTCATTAAGGTTAGTGTACAAGAGATTGTGTACTAATTGCTATATCCAAGTCTGCTATATCCGTAGTACTTGCTCTAGGGAGTACTTTCTCTTTTTTTCTTCTATTGCATCTTACTAATTACCATATATACTCGAGTATAAGCTGAGTTTTTCAGCACAAAAAATGTGCTGAAAAAATCCCTCCTCGGCTTATACTCGAGTCACTGTCGGTGCTCGGGCGCTGGGATGGCCTGAGTGCCGACAGGGACACTTCAGCTATATGCGACTCCTCAGGGAACACATATAACTGAAGGCCGAGTCAGCTGACAGCGTCCGGGTGCTGCGGTGGCCCGGGCGCTGTCGGCAATCTCTTCCCCTGTATGCTACTCCTCAGGGAGCACATACAGGTGAAGAGATACCACTGCGGAGCAGAGAGCGAGCGCTCCCTGCTCAGCAGTGGACTCCGGGCGGCTGCAGACTCGCTGCTGTCCGGAGTATCCGGCACAGGCAGCGTGTGTCATCATGCTGCATGCGCGGCCTGATGACATCACCCACCTGTGCCGGAGAGAAGACAGAGCGGAAGGGAGGTGGAACCGTGGGGGATTGAGGTAAGTACTTGCATTTATTTTTGCCTATGCCTGCCTTTACCTGCCTTGGGGGGGGACAATTACTTGCCTATGCCTGTCTATACCTGCCTTGGGGGGGACAATTACCTGTCTATCCCTGCCTTTGGGGGGACAATTACCTCCTTCCTGCCTTGGGGGGGCAATTACCTCCTTTGCCTGCCTTGGGGGGAAATTACTTGCCTATGCCTCCTTGGGGGGACAATTATTGCCTATGTCTGCTTGGGGGGACCCAATACCTGCCTAATACCTGCCTTGGTGGGGGGACAATTACCTGGCTATGCCTGCCTTGGGGGGACAATTACCTGCCTTTGCCTGCCTTGGGGGGACAAATTTTTTCCTGCCTTGCCACCTCCTTGGGGGACAATTACTTTCCTATGCCTTTCTATACCTGCCTTGGACAATTACCTGCCTATGCCTGCCTATACCTACCTTGGGAGACAATTACCTGCCTATGCCTGCCTATACCTGCCTTGGGGGGGGGGGGGGGGACAATTACCTGCCTATGCCTGCCTATACCTGCCTTGGGGGGACAATTACCTGCCTATACCTGCCTTGGGGGGACAATTACCTGCCTATGTCTGCCTTGGGGGGACAATTACCTGCCTATACCTGCCTTGGGGGGACAATTACCTGCCTATGCCTGCCTTGGGGGGGACAATTACCTGCCTATGCCTGCCTTGGGGGGACAAATACCTGCCTATGCCTACCTTGGGGGACAATTACCTGCCTATGCCTGTCTATACCTGCCTTGGACAATTACCTGCCTATGCCTGCCTATACCTACCTTGGGAGACAATTACCTGCCTATGCCTGCCTATAAACCCGGGCCCTTGGGGGGGGAAAGGGGGGGGGGCGGGGACAATTACCCTGCCTATCCCTGGGCCTATACCTGCCTTGGGGGGGGCAATTACCTGCCTATCCCCGCCCCTTGGGGGACAATAAACCCGCCCATGCCTCCTTGGGGGACAATTACCTGCCTATGCCTGCTATACCCTCCTTGGGGGGCAATTACCTGCCTATGCCCTTCTTAGGGGGGGCAATTTGCTGCCTATAAATGCCTTGGGGGCAAATTTCCCGCCAGCCTTTCTTGGGGACAATTACCTCTTGGGGGGGCAATTCCCGCCCCATCCTCCCTTGGGGGGGCAAAATTTCCTGCCTTGCCTCCCTTGGGGGGGAAATTACCCGCCTATGCTTCCCCCGGGGGGGGCAATTACTGCCTAGCCTCCTTGGGGGGACAATTACCCGCCCATGCCTGCCTTTGGGGGGACAATTACTGCCTTCTTCCTCTTGGGGGGAAAAATTACCTGCCCAGCCGCTTTTGGGGGGGCAATTACCTGCCTATGCTGCCCGGGGGGACAATTACTGCCTATGCCCGCCTTTTTGGGGGGAAATTACCTGCCATCCTGCCTTGGGGGGGCAATTTTTCCTATGCCTGCCTTGGGAGACAATTTCCTGCTATGCCTCCTTTGGGGGGACAATTACCTGCCTTGGGGAGACAATTACCTGCCTATGCCCCCTTTTGGGGGGGGATAATTCCTGCTTGCCTCCCTTGGGGGGCAATTACCTGCCCTATAAATGCCTATAATGCATATTGGGGACAATTCCCGCCTATAATGCCTATACTTGCTTTTGGGGGACATATATTGCCTATATCTGCCTAGGGGGGACATTAAATGCCTATACCTGCCTATGGGAGATATAACTGCTATGTAATTTTATTGGGGGGGGCGCCGCAGTACAAAAGTGAACATACCCTTACTCTACAGAACTGGAAGTGTCAGACTTTTATTAGGCCTAGCGGCCTAAGTGGAAACTGCAGGTTTTCAGGATTTTATTTAAAAAAATATTAATAGCATGAATAGCATATGAAAAATAAAAAAAAACACAACCAAAAGTTCTAGAAAAAATTTTTTAATTGAAAAATTGGGATTTTCTTAAGACTTTCCCTTTAAAGGGGGTTGTCTCACTAATTTGTTTCTTACCTCAGTCCTTTTTCTTGGTTTCATTTTGAATTTAGGGGCGTGTTTACTGGGCTTCTACTAGGGTGCAGAGAAACAGGTCCTTTTTACTATAGCAACCAGTGGTGGAGCCCATCATGAAGTTGAACAGGTCTGGTATAGCGACCTGGGAGCTGAAGAAACCCATAAAGAGGGGATATCTCAGAATAGGGGGGGAAACTGTTTAATAGAAAAATATTGCAAAATGACTTTTTTTTGCAAGTCTTTAACGTAAAAAACAATTTTTGTATGGGGGACAACCCCCTTTAAAGTATAGGACATTTTAGTCCATTGGGCCCTTTTGTTTTTATCCCCAGGGTAAACTTGATGCCCGATTTAAAAACCCCCCATTCTCTTTCTTTTCCAAAACGCAAAACATTTCTAGATTTCACTGTCTTACTTATACAAAAGCTGGAGTTAAGCATGACATACATTTCCTTGGTTTCTCTAGCTGTCCCGATTGATGTGTAAGCCCAAAAACGGCCCCCCTATTGGGTTCCCTTTCCCCGCCGGGGAAACAATTTTTCCTGTTTTTTCCTGGTACTTGAAGCTTCGTGTGTAGATTCTCTGCTCTTGTCTTTTTAGTCTATAATGTTTAACCCCCGCCAGCTCCAGTTTTCAAGCTCAGGTGTAAAATTTAAACACCCCCCCTTTTTCTTTAAAGGGAGATTGTTGGTGCGCCGAAATTCCCGGCGCCTGTTTTGGGGAAAAGGGCTGTGAAATCCTTAAACACCTCCACCCCCCCCCTTTCTTTCCCTTTCCCTCACCCCCCTGGGTTGTGTTGTCAGGTGACCTCGGGACTGTGATTTTAGTGGCTCCCGGATTGTGGCCAGTGCGATGAAAAGCTGTTCTGTCCCAGGCATAGGAAAAAGCCACATGCTGCCTTGTGAACACAGACTGCTCCTCTTGTGCATCCTGAATGAAACGGTTCAGAGAGAGGGGGATTTGCACCCCCTGATAAGGAACTGCCTAATAGAAAAGGGCACAAGGGCACCACTATAAAATAAACACTCTCGTTTGCATATTGTCGTGTTTCCATGCATGAAATAATAGTATTGCTGTTTGTTTGCTTTTTTCGACACAGGGCGCATTGTTCGCCAAGGCTTCCAGACCTACATGGAAAATGAAGAAGACTGTTCTACTGTAAATCTGTTGAAGGGTGATGGATAGACTTGGTTTCAGCGTCATCAATGGCCGTATTTAGAACATTTATTGTTTTTGACCCTTTTTTTTCCGGCTTAGCGACAAAGTCTGCAGTGTAAATTGCTAAGGTCTAGTACTTTTACCTAATAGCAGTCATACATCACCTTGACTGGATTCTGCCATCAAGTAGAATACAAAGTATTATCAAGGTTTGTATTTCATGAACTAAATGTTATTTAATGAAGGTGCATAACTCCTTTAACAGTGTTCATACTGTTCATAATACTAGTCTGAAAGGGACTGCTTGATACAATAATAAAGGCAATACCAGTGATGAGGTTACTCGTACTTTCTGTAATTATGGCTGTCACTAATAGCAGGAAAGGTATTCATGACATTTATTTTCCCATATGTCTAATAACTAAATTGCTGTTTACATGTGAGACACATCCCATCTGTCTCGTTGACCTTCAGAACTGTGGAAAAATGCCAGTCTTGAGCTCTTGGATAAATTATGTTGGAACAGTTTGGTATCTTCCTACTGTGAAGGTGTTACAGACTTTATCTTTTTACTGCTACAGACAACTATCAAGCCCATGACTTTTCAACTCTTTGAAAAAAAAAGTGCCTTTTTGTTTTTCTGTGTTTTTTGTATGGTTGGACAGGAAGCTGGCAGGAACAAGGGTTGCTGGTAACATCATAGATGTAGTTAAGAAGCCTCTAGTACTTGCCATTGCATCTACTTAGCAGCAAGAACATGCCTGATGGACTAGTTATTGGCTACTCACTCTGCTCATTATTGTGTGCAACTACAAATTGCTGGGTGTTCGTTCCATGCATGGTAAGACGACTTGTTCTGTGCTACTAGTCATGGTGATAACGCCTTTCGATTTCAAAATCTAAGTAAATATTTTAGGACGAAATGTATGAAAGGGACTGCACTAGTTTTCTGGCATACTTTGAGCCAAATAACTATTGTAGCCTAAGAACACCATCCCAACGGTAAAACTCAGGGGTGGCAGCATCATGTTGTGGGGTTGTTTTGCTGCTGGAGGGACTGGAGCACTTCACAAACTAGATGGCATCATAAGGAAAAAAGATTATGTAGCAATACGGAAGCAACATCTCAAGACATCAGCCAGGAAGTTAAAGCTTGAACAAAAACGGGTCTTCCAAATGGACAGTGATCCAAAGCATATTGCCAAACTAGTTACAAAGTGGCTAAAAGATAACCAAGTCAATGTTTTAAAGTGGCCAAGAATTGACATGACACTTTTCAGCGCTTTCAAAGAAGTGCGTAAAAACCTTGTGGTATGTGAACTACAACGAGATTTTACATATGAATCAATGAAATAAACTGGGGGCATTTTGGAAGCGTTTTGGACGAGGAAATGCTCCGAAAACCTCATCTAAAATCACATCAAAATAAGGCATGTGAGCGTGGCCTTATTGGGTTTTGGTTATCTCAGGTAGCATTGTTTTGTGTTTATTTCACAGGAGCATTTACAATATTAGACATCAGGAATTAATTAATTTGCAAATAATTATTTTTCTGTCATTGGAAAACACAACACCATGGATATAGGCCGTGCCACTAGGAGGCTGACATTGGGTATTAATTTAAAAAAAAAAGTGCTGAATGGCCCAAGGCAGACAATATCCCTACCACAGATCCTTAGATAATCAGTTTTAGCCTAGTGTCTGTAGAAGGCGGAAATGACCTGCATAGCAGTTTTTATTATAGATTTATTATTTTCCCGTTTATTGTAGTTGGTAATGGAAGTCCCTCTCATCACATTTTTGTTCAGTAGGGTAATCAGTGTGGTATTCCACATAAGAGTCTGTCCACATGACAAGCATTTCCAATTGGAAATCCACGCGGATTTGGAGTTTAAAAATCATCAAAAACAGACTCTAAAACCATCCCCATAGACCTAAATTGAAACTCCGCATTGTAGTCCACATGACTCGGGTTTTCTGCTGTTTTTAATAAAACTTAGAACATGCTCAGTCTGCCATAATTCATTTGAAAAAAAGGCAGAAAATTTACTATTGAAATTGGCATGAAAGATGACCAGAAAGCTTTGTGCTTGTTTTCTGACGTGGATTTTGGCACAGATACACGTCCATGAACTTAAGGCAATGTTCACACGGCTTATTCAAGCCGTAATTGCGGGACGGATTTCGCCCAAAGTTACGGCTTGAATAAGGGGCGGGACAGGGGCGGGGTGGGGGCGCGGCGGGGGAGCTGCCCGCCGGCCCCATAAATAATGTGCATGTCACTTTCTCCCCCCGCGGCGGATTCGGCGAGCGGGACGGAGCGACAGAATCCACAGTTCTCTATGAACGTAGTTACTGGGACGGATTGGAGCCGTACTGCAGCGCAAATACGACGCGCAGTACGGCTCCAATCCGCGCCCAAATAAGCCGTGTGAACGAGGCCTAAAAGTGCTCTATGATGCAAAAATGATTGAAAAACCGAGTCCGAAAGCCATGTCAAAATCCAATGGAAGTGCGCATCAAAACTCAACATAAAACGAAAACCAAGTTAAAAATGGGTTCTTAAATGGGTATAAAATACTTATCAAATACTCGGTCTTAGGATTCAGTATCTGACAAGTATTTTGTTCTTAGTTGTATGGACGTACCCCAAGGCTAGACCCACACAGCAATTTGAAAATGCAACAAAAATCCCACGGCATTCTCAAATTGCTGGACCGCGCCGCACCTCCTTTTTGCGCAAAAAACGGTGGTCGGATTTCAGATTCCAGTACATTAGTACAATAGGAGTGCGGATATCCGACATCGGTCCCACGGAATATGTTCTATATTCCTTTCGGTCGGTTTTCGTTGTAGGAAAACCACAGTAAAAGATCTGTATAGACTACAGCACGGATTTTCTATTGAAGTCTACACTGTGCAGGGTACATTAGTTTTTTCAGCGGGTTCACGATGCTTAATCAGCTGAAAACCGACCAAAATCCTGTGCTGTGTAGACCTAGTCTAAGGATGTCAGGAAATCAAGCAGTTCACTGCCCTGTGTTCTTTACACCCCAGCAGAAAAAAGTCTCAACAATCCCACTTCTAGCGTGAGGACTCCAAAGGAGTGTCCCTGTGCACACCCGAAGGAACAGGATAGGTAAGTGTAAGTTCCTCATTGCCTTCTTGTCTCCCCTTTTTAGTTTTTTTCTCCACCCTTTAGGATGGCTTTTGGACATCCCATGGTACTATGTCGCCAGTGACACAACAAAATAACACTTGTGCACACACCAAAAACACTTTTCTTGTAAGATTTATTGTGCGACATGGGTATTTGTTTTTTCTCAGGTCGCTGCATGGGTCTTCTTCCCAGGGTTGGGCCATATGTTGTTCTTTTTTTCTCTCTCCTAATGCTTCTTACATAAACTTATTAGAGTCATTAGGAGGGGTATGGTCTGCCTAGGCAGACCCAGCATCATGAGTACACAGCAAGGCTTCATGCATACAGTGCCTTGCGAAAGTATTCGGCCCCTTGAACTTTTAAACCTTTTGCCACATTTCAGGCTTCAAACATAACGATATACATTTTTTTGTGAAGAATCAACAAATGGGACAAAATTGTGAAGTGGAACGAAATTTATTGGATATTTTAAACTTTTGTAAAAAAAAACCCTGAAAAGTGGGGCGTGCAATATTATTCGTCCACTTAAGTTAATACTAGGTAGTGCCACCTTTTGCTGCGATTACAGCTGCAAGTCGCTTGGGGTATGTCTCTATCAGTTCTGCACATCGAGAGACTGAAATTCTTGCCTATTCTTCCTTGGCGCACAGCTAGAGCTCAGTGAGGTTGGATGGAGAGCGTTTGTGAACAGCAGTTTTCAGCTCTTTCCACAGATTCTCGATTGGATTTAGGTCTGGACTGTGACTTGGCCATTCTAACACCTGGATATGTTTATTTGTGAACCATTCCAGTGTAGATTTTGCTTTATGTTTGGGATCATTTTCTTGTTGGAAGATAAATCTCTGTCTCAGTCTCAGGTCTTTTGAAGACTCCAACAGGTTTTCTTCCAGAAAGGTCCTGTATTTGGCTCCATCCATCTTCCCATCAATTTTAACCATCTTCCCTGTCCCTGCTGAAGAGAAGCCATAACCATGATGCTGCCACCACCATGTGTGACAGTGGGGATGGTGTGTTCAGTGGGATGAGCTGTGTTGCTTTCACGCCAAACATATCGTGGCCAAAAAGTTGAATTTTGGTTTCATCTGAGCAGAGCCCCTTCTTCCACATGTTTGGTGTCTCCCAGGTGGCTTGTGGCAAACTGTAAACAAGACTTTTTATGGATATTTTAGAGAACTGGCTTTCTTCATGCCACTCTACCATAAAAGCCAGATTTGTGAAGTGAACGACTGATTGTTATACTATGGACAGACTCTCCCACCTCAGCTGTAGATCTCTACAGTTCATCCTGAGTGATCATGGGCCTCTTGGCTGCATCTCTGATCAGTCTTCTCATTGTTTGAGATGAAAGTTTAGAGGGACGGCTGGGTATTGGTATATTTGCTGTGGTCTGATACTCCTTCCATATCAATATGATCGCTTGCTCCTTGGGATGATTAAAGTTTGGGAAATCTTTTTGTATCCAAATCCAGCTTTAAACTTCTCCAGAACAGTATCACGGACCTGCCTGGTGTGTTCCTTGGTCTTCATGATGCACCCTTCGCTTTAAACAGAACCCTGAGACTATCACAGAGCAGGTGCATTTATACGGAGACTTGATTACACACAGGTGGATTATATTTATCATCATCAGTCATTTAGGACAACATTAGATCATTCAGAGATCCTCACTGAACTTCTGGAGTGAGTTTGCTGCACTGAAAGTAAAGGGGCCGAATAAAATTGCAAGCCCTACTTTTCAGTTTTTGTTTTTTTTTTTTTACAAAAGTTTAAAATATCCTAAAATTTTTGTTCCACTTGTTGATTCTTCACAAAAAAATGTATATCTTTATGTTTGAAGCCTGAAACGTGGCAAAAAGTTGAAAAGTTCACGGGGGTCGAACACTTTCACAAGGCACCATATGTAGGTTGGAACCTGCAGTTTTTCCTCCAGACTGTTGATGATAGGGAAGCATAGTGAAAAATATACGGAGAGATAAAAATCTGGGAAAAGGGGAGTAACGGTTCAGTTGCTGCTAAGAGAGAGTGTGTGTAGGCCAACGGGAACCAGCCACGTCAGTGCACATGTCAGAAAGAGAAGCAGTGTAATCGGGCCTAGCAGCTAAGCAGGGAGAGAAATTGGAAAGTACCAGGGTAGGTGTGGTGAGGACAGAGCTGGGGGTAGAGTTATTCCACAAAGAGAGTGAGTAGCCTGATAGAGATTATAACAAGTGTACCAGGCAGAAAAAGATGGAGAGAGACAGGAATCTGTTGCTCGACAGACGCTGATATCAGAGGGGTAAAAACTGTAAGGAATTAGAAGATCATAGAAACGATGTGTGGACAGATATGGAGACTTCTGTCCTACAGGCGCACCAAAGACCGAGCCACAGGCCCCACCAGCCCCAGTGCAGGCAAGTGGAAGATAAGAGACTGCTTAATAATGAGAAATAGACTGATGCCTGACTGCCCTTGACATTATAGACCTAGCAAAGCCATGTGCCCAGACCTATATGCCTATATGATAACACATGTACTGCCCCCAGGTCCATGTTATAAATACTCCGTGTGCCACTGTTAAAGAGGTTGTCCACTATCTGCCAAAATCATACCAGCACCTCCTGGGGCCCCAGTAAAGTAAAAAATGTATTGTCAGGGCTGGGCGGTGCTCAGCTTGCAGGGAGCAATGTTCTGCTGCAGCTGATCAGCGACCCCACCCTGATGCACATTCTGCTCGCAGCTCTGTGAGTGACAGGTCCAGCCACTCTGGACAGGGGGCGTGTCGCACCAGCCAATGGGAGGACCCGGAGGCCGCTCCAATCAGCTACAGGGGCGGTATCCGGGAATCACATTTAAACTCCTGCTAGCTGAGTGCTGCGCCTGCGATATTTCCTGGCTGTCTTTGTTCTCTTGTGCTTTTGCTTATTGTTTGCTCATCCGTGTACCGGACCTCGGCTTGTTTCCTGACTCTGTCTTGCTCTCCGTTTTTGTACCTCGCACCCATTCGTGTTTTGACCTCGGCTTGTTTACGTTTATCCCTCTGGTTCTGATATGTGGCTTGGCGTTTCTGATTGCCTTTTGACTCGGACTGTCTGACCTTTCTCCCTCCTGAGGGCCCCAGCACTTTAGCAGCGCAGGGACTGTCGCCCAGTTGCCCTGTGCCGCTTAGGGCAGCACGTCAAGCAGGCAGGGACAGTGGGCTGGGTTCCAGTCAGGGCTCACTGTACCTCCTTTGACGTGACATTATCGCAGACCGAAACCGTTACTGCTCTACCCTTACTCTGACCCCTATGACAGCTCTGGTAGAGCAGATGCAGGGGCTTACCCAGCTAGTTCTAGGATCTGCATTGCGGGTACAACAGCAAGGGATTCCCCGAGTCGAGTGTCCCTGCACTACCTTCCCCTCCTGTGGAAACCCCCTATTCAGTTGCCTGACAGGGATTCAGGCAATAGGAAGACATTTTTTACTTTTAGGGAAGGATGTCGCTGTATTTTTAGGCTCGCCCACGTACCTCGGGCAATGAGGAGCAAAAGAGTGGGAATGGTTATGTCCCTACTTCAGGGTGCCCCCCCAGGAGTGGGCCTTTTCGTTACCACCTGATTCGCCAGAACTGTCTTCTGTGGACAGGTTCTTGGTCTCCTTGTGCATACGTTTTGATGACCCTGATAGGGAAGCTGTGGCCGAAGCTCAGCTGACCACCTTGAGACAGGGTAAAAGGACTGTGGAGGAGTATTGCTCTGAATTTCGCCGCTGGTTTGTTCTGTCTGGGTGGAACCACCCAGCTGGGGGCCTCTTCCACAATTGCTGCCAGCGACTGTAGGATGTCTCGGCGTATCCGGGAATATCTTTACTGGGCGAGGAGGGCACGGCAT
>JAODAL010036846.1:0-41140 GCA_025379985.1 Phyllomedusa bahiana
TCCCAGCACACGAAAGCAGACCTGAGCAGACCCTAAACCCAACAGGTGGGGGTCTACTTGGACAGCACTCTCCCACCCCAGTTAAAAGATCCGCTGGACTACGGGGCACCAAACGGTTTGTTGGCCGAAACTTCCCGATTTCAGTGGGAGAAGCGTCCGGCCCGGCCAAAATGTGGCATCAGAGCGGTTTTCATGCGGCGGGGGGCCACATTACCCTAAGGAACCCCTTGCCCCGGGGAAAAAGTGGATCGAACCTTTGTCAAGATGAATCAGCGTGGCTGCCAGGATTCCACAACCAATCCCTTTAGGGTCAGACTACATCACCATGACACCCACCCAAACTTAGAAAAGGGTCGGGTTCAAACTACCTGCCCACCACTAACGAGCCCCACCCACCATCCCACACATCTGGACGTTTCCCCATCTGCCCCCAACCTTTTTACCAGGGATGGATTGCCACCCACCTCCACATCTGTCATTGTGCCCTGTTGACCTCTCTGTGCCGCCGCACCCCACTCTTTTTCATTGTCCCCTCTGTGGCTTACTATTTTTTTTTGCCACCTCCAAATGTCATTGTGCCCTGTCTGCCCTCATTGCTTGCGCTGTGTTTTGCTGGCGGTCACCTACAACTGTTCATTGTGCCACTGTCTGACCTCATGCTGCGCTGTGGCTGATCCCGTGACCTACACACTGTGTCATTGCCCACTCTGGGCCTACTCCTTTTTTTGCCCCCCTCCAAAATGTCTTGTCCCACTGTCTGACCTCATGCTGCTGCTGTGGCGCTGCCGTGACCTACACATGGGCATTGTCCCCTCTGTGGCCTACTCCTGTTTTTCCCACCTCCAGAATGCTTGTGCCACGTCTACCTCATCTGCTGCTGTGGCTGAGCCGGACCTAACACTCTGTCAATGGCCACTGTCTGACCCTGCTGGTGGGGGTTTTGCTGCCGGCCTACACACGTGTCTTGTCCCACTCTGTGGCCTATTCCTGTTTTTGCCCCCTTCTAAAGTCTTTGTCCCACTGTCGACCCATGCTGCTGTGGGGCTGCTGCCGGACCTAACACTGTGCATTGTCCACTTCTGCCCTTTGCTGCGTTTGTGGCTGCTGCCGTGACCTAACAATGCTTTGGCCACTGTTACCTCATGCCCTGCGTGGCTGATGCCGTGACCTACACACCTTCATTTGCCACTGTTGACCATTCCCCCTTGCTTGGCTGCTGCCGTGACCTAAACACTGTGTCATTGTCCCACTGTGGCCTTTTTTCCTTTTTTTCCCCACCTCTAAATGCTTTGTGCCACTGTCGACATCAGCTGCTGCGTGGCTGTGCCGTGACCACACACAGTGTCATTGTCCCACTGTCTGACCTCAGCTGCGCTGGGCTGCGGGCCTGCCACACACTTCTTTTTTCCCACTGTCGCCCTCATGCTGCTGCTGTGGCGCTGCCGTCCTAACACTGTCATTGTGCCACTCTGTGGCCTACTCCTGTTTTTGCCCCCTTAGAATGTCTTGTGCCCGTCTGACCTCATGCTGCGCTGCTGTTGACCGTCAACTCCACACTGTGTCTTTTGGCCACTCTTTGGTATCCTGTTTTTGCCACCTCCAAAATTCATTGTGCCACCTCTGCCCTCATGCGCTGTGGCTCCCCGCCGTCACCTCCCACACCTCACTGTGTTCCACCGAGCCCAGTTTTTTTTTTTTCCACTGCCTGCCATGACTTTATCAGGCTACTTTTCCCCCTTCTTTTTTGGTCAGTTTTGCCTCTTAAGTCCGGGGAATTTTTATAGTGAAGCGATTCAAGAGCCGGCAGCATGTGCGTGTCAACAAAAAACAACATTTTTATGAAGACCAAACCAAGGGCCCCCTGCATATTTTAACTGGTACAACGTTCCCACAGCACCCTGCAGGCTCTGTGCAGCTGGAAAAAGCGTTTTTTAAAGTGATTCGCCCAAAGTAATTTGGGGAAAAAATTATTTTTTGGGGAAAAATTGGGAAGTGAACGAACCGAAATTTCCCCCAAATTCGCCCATCTTAAACAACCCCTTTTAAAACAATTAAAAAAAAGGAAACAAAGACATGGGGATTCCATTCCCCATTTTTAAAAAATTTTTTTTCTAGAATTAAACTACTAAAAAACTTGCATGACAAAAAGTGTTAAAAAAATTCCTCAAAATTTTCAAGGGGGTCAGAAGATTGACCAGATGTAGGTTATTCAAGACATTAGTATGGGGCACGGAAGGAACAAAGAACAAAAACAATTTCCCCAGCCGTTTATAAATAGAAAAAGAAACCAAGAAAAAGGGGACCGGGTGAAAAGGGCGTTAACCACCAGATTCCAAGTGAAGCCAATTGGTCCACACTCATACGGGGGGGGGCGCAGAGGTCTTGACTGTGTACGAGGAAGGGTGGAGGGGCTTACCCACCTTCCCCTTCCGCACCGCTTTAGACGATGTTTTTGTTGCTTTTTGGGGTCTAAGCATTTTTCCGTGTTTTAAAAGATGACGGCGCCAGCCTGGCTCTCACCCCCCCCCAAGTAAGTTGGGGCCGGACGGACCGCGTGTTATAATGAGACGCACCTGGGCTCTCCCCACCCCGTAACCCGGCCCTGGCGCTGAACCGCGTTTAAAAAGATGACAACACTAGCCTGGTCCCTTTACCGCACCCACTTAAGTCTGGCCCTGGCAGCGGACCCCTTTTGAACAGATGCTGAGGCACACTGGCTCCACCGTTAGGGGCAATCAGGGGAGCTTCAAATTTTCTAAAAAACTGATTTTGAAAAAAGGGGATTTCTGTGGTTTTGTAGTTTCAAAAAGGGCTCCAGGGCTGGACACGAATTGCACAATTTGAGGCTTAAAATTTTCTGGGGCTGGAGTCACTATGGGGGTAACATCATTTGATCTCCAGGGGGTCTGTCCCTAATCATGAAAAGGATTTGGAGGAAAAATGAAACCATTAAAATTTGATTGGCTGAATCACTCTCAGAAGCCAGGAGGGCAAATGTCTTCCAACTAAGAAGTGTTTTGGTGATGATTAGAAAATTTTTATTACTTATGGGGTTTGCGAACGAAGTAACACATCTACGCGTGTAAAAAATACCATTAAAAACTGCAGGGGGGTGTATGTTGTATGTTATCACACTTTAAAAAAAAAAGCAAAATGATAATAATGTAAAACTATAAATAAAACTTCCCTAATTAAATTCTGTAAACAAATGTCAGTTACCAAATAATATACTAAATGACAGTCACTGTACAAAAAAAAGCATAGTGCCACTTTGTGATCTGTGGGTAAAAACAGGTTAGGGGTCATGCTGTGGTACAGGACAGATATAGTCAATGTCCAGTGAAACTTAAATGGTGGTTAAAAGACTCCTTTTTCCGGCACTTTTTAAATCTGGGGGTCATGCAGGTTTGGGACTCATGCTGCGTTTCAGGACAGGATATTCAATGTCCGTTCAAGTAAATTTATGGTTCAAATCATACTGCCTTCGGCACTTTTTAATTTGTGGGGGGATGCAGGTTTAAGTATCTGTGGACAAACAGGGATATGAATGAACTTGATTTTTTTTCTGTGGCTTTATAACCTAAGTGTGTGCCAAGAAAAGTATCCATTTGACTGTTGGATGTTTAAATTTCCAGCTTCTCCAGCCCCGTTTGGTGTAAGAAATGAAAGGTGTTGTTGCTCTCCATAGACTTTATTTGGGAATCGGTGATAATCTATTATCGACTATCGGAAATCTTATTGATAATTGCCGATATCGACTATCGACAAGATGACGATAGTCAACGTAATCGCTCATCACTAGTCCTGATATCATAGTATCATAGACGGTAAGGCCCTTGGGTGGACTACAGGGAAACAATACACCCTGTGACATAGTTTCAAGTCTGAGTCAATAATTTCGCACTTTGATTATGGTAGAGCTGAATTTTGATGGCAATTTTGGAAAATTCATCCATCTAATCAGCAGCCTCTCTCCAGAGAGGAAAGACTTACAGTGGGTGCGGTGAGAGCCCAGGCTGGTGTCCGTCATCTATTAACACGGTAAAAATGCCCTTATGACGAGTGAACACTCTTTGTTGGTTTCTTGCTGTGTGTGTAACTTCTATGTACATATGTAAGAACAGATATATCATTTCCTTACTCCACTAGAGGCAATAACTCCACTGGCTTTATTAGTCACATGTAAAATTCCGACTATCACAAAAACATTATGTTTCCCTATAGGAAAAATAATTGAACAAAAATGAATCCTTGCACTTCGGCTAATACTTCTCCACCCACAGGGAAATATTAAGATTGCACAATGTTCATGGAAACCACTATTATCATGTTACTGTGGATCCACAACATAACAAATATACAAAATACTAATTTGTATTTGTTTGTACAGGACAGTTATATACATACCCTCGCTTCTTGCAGAATGGAAAGTTCCTTTTCAGTTTGCTGTCTGTGAATATAAATTCTGGTAATGTCTTTCCAGGTCTTGGCTCATCAGTATGCATTGTGATGAGTGGTACCAAGGTCTCTTAATAATCCTTCTGTCAGCGTTAGGCATTTCTCACTTCTTTGTGAATGAAAAAAGTGCACGGACTGGAAGCTTTAAAGGGAGCAATACCTTGTAGGTGAGGATTTCATTTTGTTCTAAAAATATTTTTAATAAATTATTGCAATTCAACATTCTCTTTTTTTTATAGAGGATATGAAATACAGTAAAACCGCTATGTGATGAGCACCCAAAATTTAATTTTTTTTCGAGGGGTGGTCTTTTGAAAGCAGATAGCTAGTATACATACTTAAGATGGAACTAATAAGGATTCTCCTCAGGACAAGGGGGTGGTCTCTTGGAAAAGTTTTATTGGATGCATTTAAAGTCACCCCAACCCTGTAGGATTTAACATATAGTGCCCAAATAATACAGCCTTACAGTTCCCACATAAGATGCCTAAATGACTTTGCCAGACAGTTGCCAACATAAAAGAGCACAGAAAATAAACCGGAGAGTGTACATGCATCATGTTTCTTCCATATATGTACGCACCAAGTGTAGCATTGGAGGGCAAGCTCTATGGGCCTCATGTATGAAAACTGTCTAGGCCTAAAATTCACTTTGTTGCCCATGACATTCAATCAAAGCACCCTTTCATTTCATATGGTGCTCTGGAAAAATGAGAGGGGTGCTCTGATTGGTTGTAATGGGCAACAAATTAGTTTTAGACCTAGACAGTTTTCATACATGTGGCCCTATGTGTCCAGGCCCTTAGAGCCAGTAACACCCCCTATTCCATAATGACAATTAGTCTACAGAGGTGCATGTGATTCAGATGATTAAGAAGTCTTATATACACCAATCAGCCATAACATCATGTAGGTCCCCCATGTGCTGCCCAAACAGCTCTGAAGTGTTAAAGCATGGACTCCACAAGATCTCTGAAGTTGTTCTGTGGTATCTGGCACCATCACTTTAGCAGCAGATCCTTTAAGTCCAATAAATTGATAGAAAGGGTCTTCATGGATCGGACTTTTTTCAATACATTCGATAGATGCTCAATTGGCTTGAGGACTGGGGAATTTAAAGTCCAGGCCAACTCCTGCCTGCTTCATTAGGGAACGTCGTTGCCATACTAGGTCTACAACAATGTTTAGGTCGGTGGTTTGTGTCATCATAACATCCATGTGATGCTAGAATCCAAAGTCTCCAGTAGAACATTGCCTTCCTATAGTGCCTCTAGATGCCAGGTAGACAACCAACATGAACCTGGCTGTCCACATGATAATGTAGAATTTGTAATTACGTTGCACCAAGGTCCAGTTCTAATGCTCATATACCCAGTGTAGGCCCTTTTGGGTGTGAACAGGGGTCAGCATATTCATGACTGGTCTGCAGCAATCTGCACTGCACAGTGTATGCTGACACCTTAATATCATAACCGGTATTATCTTTCCAGCCGGTTGTGCTACAGCAGGGGTCCTCAAACTACGGCCCGCCGAGGATTTTTATCCGGCCCGCGGTGGCAGCGGCAGAGCCGCAGTCCTCTGAGTTACTGTGCGCTCTCTATAAGCTGTCCCCTGCTGTCGCGCTGCTTGCGATGCCTCACGTCACTTGTCACCGGCCACAGCACCTCCCATATGATAGGAGGTGCCGTGGGCGGTGACAGGTAATATGAAAGCCATCGTGAGCAGCGCGACAGCAGGGGCCAGCTTCGGGGAGCAGACACTCTGCAGCGCAAGGGAGGTGCTTGAGGGCGGACACTTACAATATATGGGTGCCTCTGAGTGGCAGAGGGCGGACACTGCAATGTATACGCAGAATGTCTGCCCTCTGCCACTCACAGGCACCTCCCATATATTGTAAGTGTCTACCCTCAAGCACCTCCCGTCCTCTGCAGAGTGTCCCCCACCCACAGTCGTCCCTGGAGATGCCGCTACCCGCCGCCACCGATCGTTAAGGTCCTAAGTCGATACCGATCACTAAGGTACCGACTTAAGACCTTAGCGATCGGTGACTGCAGCGGCGCCGGGATTAACTATATGTATGTCCGCCGGACGCGCATACAGATAGATGCTTCTGTGGATCACAGAGCAGGGGCTCTCCGCTCTGCATAGAACTCTGATGAGGTGCAGGAAGGATGCGCCTCACCAGAGTCCACAGCACGGGCGGCGTCAGCGTCATCATGCTGCGGCGCGGCCTGGTGATGTCACGCCGCCCGAAGAAGAAGCCTGAGAGCAGCGACAGCGGCGGGGAGCCAGGTCAGTGAGTGATGTCAGTTTTTTATTTTTAATTATCTCCACACCTGCTGGGGGGCCAAATTCTACCTACACCTGCTGGGGGGCCTAATTCTACCTACACCTGCTGGGTGGCCTAATTCTACCTACACCTGCTGGGGGCCTAATTCTACCTACACCTGCTGGGGGGGGGGGCCTAATTCTACCTACACCTGCGGGGGGGGCCAAATTCTACCTACACCTGCTGGGGGCCTAATTCTACCTATACCTGCTGGGGGCCTAATTCTACCTACACCTGCTGGGGGCCTAATTCTACCTACACCTGCTGGGGGCCTAATTCTACCAACGACCTGCTGGGGGCCTGATTCTAGCTACACCTGCTGGGGGGCCTGATTCTACCTAAACCTGCTGAGAGCCTAATTCTACCTACACCTGCTTGGGGGCCTATTTCTACCTACACCTGCTTGGGGGACCTAATTCTACCTACATCTGCTGCGGGGCCTAATTCTACCTACGTTTGCTGGGGGGCCTAATTCTACCTACACCTGCTGGGGGGGCCTAATTCTACCTACACCTGCTGCGGGGCCTAATTCTACCTACACCTGCTTGGGGGCCTAATTCTACCTACACCTGCTGGGGGGCCTAATTCTACCTACACCTGCTGCGGGGCCTAATTCTACCTACACCTGCTGGGGGCCTAATTCTACCTACACCTGCTTGGGGGCCTAATTCTACCTACACCTGCTTGGGGGCCTAATTCTACCTACACCTGCTGGGGGGCCTAATTCTACCTACACCTGCTTGGGGGCCTAATTCTACCTACACCTGCTTGGGGGCCTAATTCTACCTACACCTGCTGGGGGGCCTAATTCTACCTACACCTGCTGGGGGCCAAAATCTACCTACACCAGCTGGGGGGCCTAATTCTACCTACACCTGCTGGGGGCCCTAATTCTACCTACACCTGCTGGGGGCCTAATTCTACCTACACCTGCTTGGGAGCCTAATTCTACCTACACCTGCTTGGGGGCCTAATTCTACCTCCCCCTTCTGGGGGCCTAATTCTACCTACACCTGCTGGGGGCCTAATTCTACCTACACCTGCTGGGGGCCTAATTCTACCTACACCTGCTGGGGGCCCTAATTCTACCTACACCTGCTGGGGGGCCTAATTCTACCTATACCTGCTTGGGGGCCTAATTCTACTTACACCTGCTGGGGGGCCTAATTCTACCTACACCTGCTGGAGGGCCTAATTCTACCTATGTCTGCTGGGGGCCTAATTCTACCTATGTCTGCTGGGGGGCCTAATTCTACCTAAGTCTGCTGGGGGGCCTAATTCTACCTACACCTGCTTGGGGGGCCTAATTCTACCTACACCTGCTTGGGGGACCTAATTCTACCTCCACCTGCTGGGGGCCCTAATTCTACCTATGTCTGCTGGGGGCCCTAATTCTACCTACGTCTGCTGGGGGACCTAAATCTACCTATGTCTGCTGGGGGGCCTAATTCTACCTACACCTGCTGGGGGGCCTAATTCTACCTACACCTGCTGGGGGCCTAATTCTACCTACACCTGCTTGGGGGCCTAATTCTACCTACACCTGCTTGGGGGACTAATTCTACCTACACCTGCTGTGGGGCCTAATTCTACCTACACCTGCTTGGGGGCCTAATTCTACCTACACCTGCTTGGGGGCCTAATTCTACCTACACCTGCTGGGGGGCCTAATTCTACCTACACCTGCTGGGGGGCCTAATTCTACCTACACCTGCTGGGGGGCCTAATTCTACCTACACCTGCTGGGGGGCCTAATTCTACCTACACCTGCTAGGGGACCTAAATTCTACCTACGTCTGCTGGGGGTCCTAATTCTACCTACGTCTGCTGGGGGCCTAATTCTACCTACGTCTGCTGGGGGGCCTAATTCTACCTACGTCTGCTGGCGGGTCTAATTCTACCTACGTCTGCTGGGGGGCCTAACTCTACCTACGTCTGCTGGGGGGCTTAATTTTACTCCACCTGGTTGGGGGGCCTAATTCTACCTACACCTGCTGGGGGACCTAATTCTACCTACACCTGCTTGGGGGACCTGATTCTACCTACAGACCTGCAGCGGGGCCTAATTCTACCTATGTCTGCTGGGGGACCTAAATCTACCTACGTCTGCTGGGCCACCTAAATTCACCTATACCTGCTGGGCCAATAATAAATTGGGTATCACTGTAATTGTATCGACCCACAAAGTAAAACTTTTTTTTAAATCTATATTCCGGCCCTCCAATGGTCTGAGGGACCGTGAACTGGTCCCCGGTCTAAAAAGTTTGAGGACCCCTGTGCTACAGTGTTTTTTTGTGTGGGGATCCAACCAAATGGGCTAGCTTTCATTCCATATTAATGAGCTTTGGGTGCACATGACCCAGTCACCAGGTCACTAGTTGTGCTTCACGGGCCACTTTTGGTAGGCACTAACCAGTGCATGTAGTGAACACCCCATGTGACCTGTAATTTCAGAAATATATTAATCTAGTAATCTAGCCATTAGAATTTGTCCCTGGTCTCTGTGGCTTAGATCCTCCAGTTGCACTTGCAAACTTATGTGGCCATTGGTGGCTGCATGTGGCTTGGTTTAGTTTGCATGCGGCTACTGGACCACATGAGCCCAGCCAAAAGCTGAAAAAGGAAGGGAAATATGATATTTTTTGATGCCTAAAATTATACAAAAAAAGATAAAAGACTCAGAACTAGGACAGTGTATGCACATACCCACCATTTTACAAAAACTATGCATTAGGTGGGACTATTCATTTTTCAATAAATATAGATAGCTTTTAACAGGGCCATCCTTATGACTAAACTTCATGTGTAGGTGCATCACTTGTCATTACTGAATGAGGGGTGCCACTGGTTCTAAGTGTTTGGGTACCAAGAGCTTGTACTCCTATCCCACAGTTGGTGGATGAATATATGGAAAGACACTTATGATGCATCTACACTTTCCACTGAGCCCCACCTTATAATTTATAGGTTTTAAAGGAAACACTGCTATCGTTCTGGTGCCAGATACCAAAGGGCACCTTCAGAGATCTTTTGGAGTCCATACATTAACACTTCAGAGCTGTTTTAGAAGCAAAAGGGGGACTGACACGAGATTACGGCTAATCAATCCCTTGCCCGTTCTTGTCACCTGCACCTCAGAAACAGCTCCAGAATCCGTCCTTTTCTCACTGTTGAAACAACTCTCATTGTGGCCCTTATTCTTTCTCGTCTTGACTACTTTAACTCCCTGCTTACCCTCTCTGCAAACTCTCCCCTCTCCAATCTGTCCTGAATGCAGCAGCCAGGCTTGTCTTTCTTTCCAGCCGCTATGCTGATGCCTCTACCCTGTGTCAATCACTGCACTGGTTGCCCATTCAGTACAAGATACAATATCAACTCATCACTCTCACCCATAAAGCTTTCCCCAGTGCTGCACCCCCCTACATCTCCCCACTCGTCTCAGTCTACCACCCTACCCTTTCCCTTTATTTTGATGATGATTTTAGATTACATGCTTAAATCATCCAAACCTCCCATGTTCGTCTCCAAAGCTTCACATGTACTGCACCAGTTCTCTGGAACATGCTGCCCCGTATGATCAGGCACAATCATAACCCTCATAGTTTTATGTGCGCCCTGAGAATACATCTTCTTAGGCAGGCCTACTAAGATCTCTAATTGCCAACCCCCTCCTTTCAGTGACACATACTTCTGTCCCTCGCTGCACTTGGGCACTCACCGGCACTTATCTGTTTACAGATGTACAATCTGGGTGGTAGTTTCATCCACTTTTATGTGTACCATACCAAATGTAAGGAAGATGGCAGCACCATTGTATAAACCAAGCACTTATCACTTTTCATCTCACCCCTACATCCACATAGATTGAAAGCTCTTGCGAGCAGGGTCCTCACACCTTATGTCTGATCTGTTAGTAGCTTTTTACGATTTAATGCTTTTTTTTGTCTGTACTTATACCCTGTAAATTGTAAAGTGCTGCAGAATATATTGATGCTTTATAAATAGAGATTATTATCAGTGTATATGGCTATATTACCTATGTTATGTGCATCAATTGTCATTATTGAATGAGTGTCTGGACACACAGAGCTTGTCCCCCAATCACACACTTGGGGCGACATGTATGAATGGGGCTGCACCAGTTTTCTAGTATCAAAAAGCTGTTGTAGCCCTGTTCTATAGATGTATGAACAGTCACACTTCAAACTTTGGCGTGATCTGCACTTGCGCAGTACTTTGTAATGTGCCAAAGTTGTAGAAGCGTTCTTGGGGTGTCGCACCACATTCATAGGATTAGACACATTTATGAAGCTATGACGCCAAACTAGGCCCAGAACAGTTAGAGTTGGTCTGCCTGAGTCTGAGTTGTCATATTGGCACTACACTGCGCCTGTATGTATGACCTGCAGAGGGACAACCAGTCCAGGGTAAAGGTGGTGCCTGAGCCAGACTTGTGGCATTGGCTCTACACTGCCTTGTATGTACAACCTGCAGAAGAACAGCCAGACCAGGGTAAAGGTGGTCCCTGAGCCAGACTTGTGCTATTGGCTCTACACTGCCCTGTATGTATGACCTGCAGAAGAACAGCCAGACCAGAGTAAAAGGGGTGCCTGAGCCTGAGTTGTCGTATTGGCTCTACACTGCGCCTGTTTGTATGACCTGAAAAAAAACAGCCAGAAGGGGTTTTAAAGGTTGGTGTTTGACCAGACTTTTGGTATTGGCTCTACACTCCCTGAAAGGGATGCAGAAAAAAACAGCCAGCCAGGGAAAAGGTGGTGCCTGAGCCAGATTGGGGTATTGTTTTCACTGCCCGTATGTATACTTGCAGAAAAACAGCCAGACCAGGGTAAAGGGGGTGCCTGAGCGACTTGTGGTTTTTGGCTCTAACTCCACAAACCCAACAATACTTAGGACTTTTTTTAGAAATGGAAAACCCGCGTGCAGGTTGATGCAAAAAAACAGGCTCTACAGCTATTGTTTTTAAGATCGCTAAAAAAGAATAAACAAAACCTTTTTTTTAGAAGGCAAACCAATAGAATGTAAAAAATTCCACAGAAAAAACCTGTGGATACAAAAAAAAAAAAAGGGAAAGGAGATTGTAGATAAGTTTTTGGTGATATTTCTGGAAAAAAATTATTGATGCACATGTTCAATTTTTGAAAAGGGATTTTAATTTTGTGCCAGCCCAACAGTCTACTAAATTTGTTTTTGCTACCAATTTCTAAAATTCTGTCGTAATTTTAGGGTTTTAAGAATGTTTTTTGGGGAAAGGTATTAAGGGTGCCATAGCAAATTTGCCCCAAAGAAAAATAATAGCTCTTTTAAAAAATTTTAAGAATGTCGTGAAAACGGGGGTTTTTCCAAAGGGATAAGGTTGGGAAAAAACTTAAACATTCCCCAAAGGAACGAAAGCTATTTAGAACTTAAAAAAGAAAGACGAAAAGGGTGGGGGGCATGTCATGGTTAGTCCGTATATAGGGGAAGTATTAAACAACTTAGCGATAATAATGTGTATCTGAAATTAAAAAGTGACCCCAAAAAAGATTCCGGAATGATTAAGGTAAGTGAACGAAATGTAAATTTGTGTTATCGGGGCGGCGTTGCTAGAAATTTTATTGTGAAAACCCCGAGAGCCCCCCTTCTGTACCCACTCCTAAATTATAGGATCTTACCCGCCCACCGGGGGACTCGATAGGGGGTTGGCATCGGCTAAATTTTTGAGCCGTTGCCAATCCCTTGACAGTTACCTCCAGAAATTTGTTGCTAGACTCCCTGGCTGTCTTAGGGATACCAGCCATTTTCTCAGAGAACTGGATAAAATCCAGATTGATCAACTACATTATTTACACAGAAAAAAAAGGGAGTTGTTCACCATACCCCAATGGGTGGGGAAAAAAGATGCTGTACGTAAGAAATTGGTACAGGATAATTCTATTAGCAATCGTAAATTGGCTTTTCTTATGGAACTCTTAGAATTCGTTCTTAGCAAGAATTATTTTAGATTTGGTGAGGAATATTTTTTACAGAAACAAGGCTCCTCTATGGGGTCGAGTGCCCCCAATTTTGTAATATTTTCATGCCCTGTTTGGGGAAAAAAAATTTGTTTTTCAATGGGGCATCGTCCAACATTGCGATGGTTGCTTATGTGGCGATGTTTTCTTTTTTTTTGGAACGGAATGAAGCCCATTTGATGTTTTTTGTTGTTTATTTTTTTAACTGTTTCCCCCAAAATTTACTATGGCTAAAAAACCAGATATATTCAATACTTGATGTGCAGGTTGTAGACAGACACCCAGTTTCCACACATTGTTCGAAAGGAGATAAAAAAAATTTTTTTTACGCAGGGAAAGTTTCCACTCACCTGCTGTTTTTAAGGGAATACCCAAAAGCCAATTCATACGAGTAAAGAGAATCTGCTCGAGTCAGGATGAGTACTTTAGAAAGATGGAAGAAATGATAGATAAGTTTGTAGAGAAGGGATATGACAGACAAGAGTTAATAAGAACTGGTAAAAAAATTTTGGGAAAACAAAAAAATTAGGAAAGAAAGAAAAAAAACGCAAAGGGATAGCCAGATTATTTCATGTCAGAATATGTGCGCATTTGATTGATGCTAAAACTATTAGGAAAAAGGTGGAATATCCTACAAAAAGATAAAATATGGTAAACTGTTCACAATGCCCCCCTTTTTGAAAATTACAAAGGAAGAACTATGGGAAAACGAACTTGTGAGAGCTGATATACGTAAGAAAAGAGAGGATAGATTTTTAAAAGACAAGGGATCCAGCAGACGGGTAATTTTCATGTTAAAACGTCAGCTTGTTTGCTAAAAATTAAAGGGCCAGAGATCATTCCCCCCATATGGGGCATAAATTTTAAAACCAGGGTTATTCCCCTGTGCTCAAAAATGTAATCTTTTTTTTAATTTTATATGTGTTTTGTTAAAAATCTGTAATTTTTACAAGTGTGGGCCAGGGAAATTAAAAAGGATACATATTTGAAATTATAGGGTCCTTGCCTCTTTTGGCTCTACATGCCCTGATTTGATCAGTAGAAAAATATAAAGGGGTGCCTGGGATTTTTTTGGGTCACCTGCCCTTAGTAGACCGGAAGAAAAGGAAGGAAAATTCCCACCCGGATTGTTTTGGATTGGTTAAATCCTGTAAGTTTAACCCCGGGAAAACGCCTGGGAAAGGGGGCCGAGCCAACTTGTTATTGCCACCTGCTTCTGCAGGGTATACTCAGGTGAAAGCCGACAGGGGGAAAGGTGGGTGGGGCCCGAAAGCCAATTTGGTTTCTTTTAACTGCCCTGTATTTTTAAATGAGAAAAAAACCCCCAAAGGGGTAAAGGTTGCCTAAGAGATTTTTTATTGGCTTTACAAAACCTTTTTGTATGACCTGCAGAAAAAAGCCGACCAGGGGTTTTAAAGGTGGTGCCCGGCCGACTTGTGTTTGGCTTAACTGCCTGAGGGAAACTCAGGGAAACAGCCAGCCAGGGTAAAGGTGGTGCTTAGCCCGATTGGGTATTGGCTCCACTGCCCTTATGTATGACCCGCAGAAGAAAGACCAGGGTAAGGTGGTGCCTGACCAGATTGTGGATTGGCTCTACCTTTCCCCGTATGTATGACCTGCGAAAAAACAGACCCGGGTAAAGGTGGGGCTGGCCAGACTTGTGTATTGCTCTACACTGCCCTGTATGTATGACCTGCAGAAGAACAGCCAGACCCGGGTAAAGGTTTTGGGGCCTGAGCCAGACTTTTGGTATTTGGGTCTACATGCCCCGTATGTATGCTGCAAAGAAAGCCAGACCAGGGTAAAAGGTGGTGCCCGAGCCCGATTGTGTATTGGTTACATGCCCTGTATGTATGACCTGCAGAAGAACAGACCAGGGTAAAGGTGTGCCTGAGCCGACTTTTATTGGCTTACACTGCCCTGTATGTTGACCGAGAAGAAACCCGACCAGGGTAAAGGTGGGGCCCGGCCAGCTTGTGGGATTGGCTCTACCCCCTTTGGGCCCCAAAGAACAGCCCCGACCAGGGTAAAAGGTGGTGCCCGAGCCAGATTGTGGGATTGGCTCTACACCCCCGTATTTACCCGAGAAGAAAAAGGTTTTATAAATTTTTGGGCATTCTACACTGCCCTTTTTAAAAAATTAGAATGACCTGTCTGCGCCGAGTTCATACAAGTCGCCCTTGGTGCTTGAATGTATGGAAGGCACCCCCTATTTGTTTTAGATCCCCAGTTTAATCCCACCTCTCAATTTAAGGATCTGCTGATAATGTCATGGTGCCAGATGCCACACGACAGCCTTAGAGATCTTAAGGAGTCCATGCATCAACAGGTTAGAGCTGTTTTGGCGGCCCAATGGGACCTACAAAATATTATGGATGTTTGGTGTACACAAGACTTCTCAGCCATCTGAAAGACTCTTACTCATGATTGTCACTTTTCAATACTAAATAATGGTTGTCACACAGAGCTTGCACCCCAATGGCATCCTTGGCTTGAACATATGGAAAGACATCTACATATGATGCATCTGAACACTCCAGCCTAATGTTTGGGCTCTTATGTATTGGCAACTTCCTTGCATTGCTATTTAGGCAATGTTATTTGGGCACAGTATGTCTGTATTATTATTACTGGTTCTGAGGACCTAGATACACAGAGCTTCCACCCCAATCTCTTACTTGGTGCTTGTATATACAGTATAGTGGGTGTCAACACCATAAAAACTTGTCTGAACCTGTTGTGGCTTTGAAGTTCCATTATTATCTGGATAAACATGTGATTCAAGAACCCAAATACACCGGTATATGACCCATACTTCAGAACAACCCCCATCTATGTACACAATGGACACTCTAGGGTTGGGGTGAAAATTATATGAAATGGAAAGACACTTGTATTGAATGTATGATGCCTAATAAAGTAGAGTACTAATTACACTAAACATATAGACAAGTAATATATGTGAAATCACTACAAAAATACTGGTCCATGCCCTTGTCATCTCCCGCCTAGACTACTGCAACATCCTTCTCTGCGGCCTCCCGTCTAGCACTCTCGCTCCCCTCCAAACCATCCTTAACTCTGCTGCCCGTCTGATTCACCTCGCTACTCCTCTGCCTCTCCCCTCTGCCAATCCCTTCACTGGCCGCCCATTACCCAGCTCATTAATTTCTCATTAATTAAGTTACTGACCTAGACCTACAAAGCTCTCCATAACTCCTCTCCTCCATACATCTCTGCCTTAATCTCCAGATACCTCCCCTCTCGCAATCTCCGCTCCTCATAGGACCTTCTTCTCTGCTCTCCTCTACTAGCTCCTCACATAACCAGTCTCCAAGGACTTCTCTCGTGCTTCCCCCATATCTGGAACTCACTGCCCCAACACCATCAGACTCACCCCAACTTTCTCCAGCTTCAAAAGCAAGCTGAAAACTCATCTCTTCAGGATAGTCTACAACATATATATATATATATACTGTATATTTCCTAAAACTTCCAAATTATTTTGGCTTCTAGGGAACATGAAAGAAACTAGCTAGAGAAAATAAATGTAATCTTGCAGGTCTATTGCACCTAATCATCATGTAAGTGACAGAAGCAGCCATTCACTTGTGAGAAATGACTGGGATTTGTTAAGCAGATGTCGATTGCTTCTCCACACTTAATCTACAATACTGAATCGATTCACTCTTGAATCTGATATTGACTATTTCATGAATGCATAGGAAGATAATGCAGAGGAAACTTACTTGTCACCACTTAGTTCCAGCAAGTCCGATAATGACCCTTCTTTTTACCTATTAACCCTACAGGTATTCCAGCCCATCAGAATACAACATCTTCTTTGGTCAGATTTATATTTTGGAAGATTTAAAGGGGTTGTCTCACTACAAGGATTGCTTTTTATGTTAAAGATCTTGCAAAAACAAGTCACTTTGCAATATATGTCCATAACCAGTGTCCTACCTATTCCTAGATATCCCCTCTTGTATGGGCTGGCATTCAGCCGCCTCAGGTCACTATAGCTACAGAACTGTTTTGATTATTCATGATAGGCTGCCAGCACTGGTTGCTATAGCTACAGAACCTGTTTGATCTTTCCTGATAGGCTGTCAGTGTGGTTGCTATTGCTACAGACCTGGCTTCTAATGAAGCCTAGTAGGAGCCAGTAAACACCCCTGAATTCAAAGTTAAACCAAGAAAACAGGACTGAGGTAAGATGAATCAATGTAGTGAGACAACAACTTTAAGTTCAGTTTAACTTTCTCATATTCCAATGGCCAATTTGTTTTAAAGGAGCACTATATCAAATTACTATTATGGACAGTTGCTAATATCATCACCACATATGTTTAAGCTTGATAGGCCCAAAATATGTGATCATTCATTTCTTAATGTATATTCATTATAGAAAAAGAAGAAAATAGCATTGTCCTTGCTAATGATCGTATTGTATTTTTGATATAATATTTGTACTGGAAAAGATTTTATGTACTATTTGTAAACTGCTGCTTCATTTTGTATGTGTCAAAGGACTGATGTTTATAAAAAACAATTTGAAAAAAAAAAAATGTATATTCATTAAGCTTACTGCCCACAGTGTACGGTGCGGTAAGAATTTATCTGGTTATGACCATACAAAGCATATAAAGCTCTGGAGCACAAGAACAGACCATCAACTCATGGAAATATAGATGAAGAAACTAATCAGCTCAGGACATGGACCTTGCATGGAGATAATACTGTAGGTGCACCTTTAAAATCAAGTATGCACCTAAAAAAGTTTAGAGGGTGAAATCCCTGGTCAGACTGATACTAGGCATGGTGCATGTGTTTTAATTGATCAACTTGTATGGGATTTAAATCTTGCAAGTTTCTCTCTCCCCCCTCGCTCTCCCTTTATCTCTCTCTCTCTCTCTTTCTTTCTCTCCCTCCCTTTCTCTTTATCACAAGGCATTATGGGAAAGGAGCTGAGAAGCTCAAACGCCCTCTATTGGATGTAACAAATCCTCAATTTGCTTCTGATTCACTGAATCTTTTTAAGAAAGCAAAAAGGGGATTTAGCCAACCAGTGCACTTCATCTTAACATATAGCTGTTTCGGGGTTATTGACCCTCATCAGTGCAGAGCAGAGCAATACTGGCTGGCTGGGTGGGAGGCAATGAGTGGCTCAGAAAGGGGAATATCTCTCGCTCTGCACTGATGAGGGGCAAAACCCCAAAACGGCTGTCTGTAGATGAGTGATACTGGCTTGGATAATATCCCTTTTGCTTCTTAAAGATTCAGTGAATCAGAAGCAAATTGATGATTTGTTACATCTAATAGAGGGCGCTTGAGCTTCTCAGCTCTTTTCTCATAATGCCTTGTGATATGCAGTGGCTTAGTAGAGGGCAAAAAGGCAATCACAAAACTCTACACACCTATCAGGTGCTCTCCCCAAGGAGAAATATTCCCCTTTCTGAGCCACTCATTCTCTTTCTTTTTTTCTCTCTCTCCCTCTCTTTCTTTCTCTCTCCCTCTCTTTTTCTCTCTCTCTCCCTTTCCCTTTCTCTCTCTCTCTCCCTTTCCCTTTCTCTCCCTGTCCCTTTCTCTCTCCCTTTCTCTCTCTCTATTTCCCTCTCTTTCTTTCTCTCTCCCTTTCCCTTTCTCTCCCTTTACCTTTCTCTCTCTCTCCCACTCCCTTTATCTTTCTCTCTTTCTTTCTCTCTCTCACTTTCCCTTGCTCTCTCCCCCTTTCCCTTGCTCTTTCCTCCTTTCCCGTTCTCTCTTTTTCTCTCTCTTTTTCCCTCTCTTTCTCTCTTACTCTCTCAGACTCTCTCTCAACACCAATAAACAAGAAAAATGTGTGCCAGCGGCAATAGACTCTGATACAAGAGTCCAAAATTTATAAAAAGTAGGAAAATCATAGTGCTCCAAAAAATGTAATTGAAAATCAGTAGTTTATTATCCCGTGCTTAGAAGCAATGTCTCAGCTCTGTCCAATAAGGCTCTCAACATTGCTGAAAGGTTGCAGCTATGGATGGGATAATAAATCACTGATTTTCAATTAAAATCTTTTAGGAGTGCTGCAACTTTTCTCCTTTTTTTCAATCTATTGATCTGTCTATCTTTCTACACATATTTTTCTTTATCCATCAATCTATATCATATCTATCTATATCATATATATATATATATATATATATAAAATCTAATATTATTATATATTTATATTTTTATCTCATATCTATCTTCAATCTGTCTATTCTATCTAATATTTTCTATCTCAATCTACCCTATCCTCTGTTTTTCATATCTATTTCATATCATCATTCAAATCTATCTATCTAAATATCTATCTATCTCTTCATTTTCATATCTATTGTCATATCTTATCTTTCATTATCTACTTTCATTTTTCCTATCTATCTATACTACATCTATCTATCTATCTATCTATCTATCTATCTATCTATCATAGCTATTGATCTGCCTATCTTATCTATTCTGATCTTCATCTATGTTATACAGGGTTATCTATTTATATATTTCAAATCTATCTATCTATCTATCTATCTATCTATCTATCTATCTATCTATCTATCTATCTATCTATCTATCTATCTATCTATCTATCTATCTATCTATCCCATTCATGAAAACATCTGTCAAACCCACAAGTGGCAGTAGAAATGATACACTCTGAAGGGTCATTATGAAATTGATCTAACCAACAATGAAGTAGCTAAAACAGTCTATAAGAGTAGGTATCTCCTATACCGCCCATTTAGCAATAGATCTGTAAAAGCCAGACAATTTCAATTCATTCTGCTGTCAACTTGTCATGTTCTGGGAGCCAAATTACACTATAAATGACTGCAAATAACAGTTATTTGCTGATTTCCTCTCATTCCGTTGCCGTCGTATGAACTGATACTAATTTAAACATTCTTGGGTAATTTCACAGTATTTTGAGCTTCAGTTTTCAAAGATGCCATTCTTCATATTAAGCATTATGCTGGCAGATGTCCCTGTGGAGGGAAGACAGCCTCATGATAAAAGGTGGCTTGCCGTGGACTGGCCAGACAGAATTTAATATACAATGCTGCGAAACAATTCAAATGCCATTCTTACACTGAAATCTATGCAAATTATTCTTTTCTTTATCTTCAATAGATATTGTAGTTATTTCCAAAAAAAAAAAAAACAAAAGTCCGGTCATGCCAATCATTGTTGTTTTGTGTCTTTAATTAATTTATGTAACAAACACACACACAAAAGAAAATAATAATGACCATGATATTTTGGAATGGGTCTCTCTCCACTGACATGAATGGGAGCTATGGAGACGAGTGGGTTGTCTGGTTTAGAAAACCCATTCTCAAATATCTTTTTAGTTAAAAGAAAGGGAGGGGGTCTCATTCAGGATCCTAATCTATTATTCAGAAACATTAGCTACAGAAAGGTTCTCTGTCTGTGGAGGACCAGGAAGCTCGTTGATTTCAATGGGCAGCCTGCAATACTTCATTTCTCCTGTGGTGGTGTTTCAGGAAAAATTAACACTTTGTTCAAATTGAAGTCAATCAGGAAGAGTCCAGCAGTAGAAAACCCTGTGATCAGCTTATTATATCAAGAGTTTTCTAATACTTTGTGATTGTCAAGAATAGAGAACTCTTAAAAAGGGGTTGTCCAGGACTTAGAAAAAGTTGTTGGTCCAATGATTAGAAAAAATGAAGTATACTCACCTCCGTGATCCTCCTGTACCATCCCGTTGGCCGACTGTCATGACCCTTAAAAAGTTCGAAAGTGTCTAAGTTTCTGTGCTTGGTTTCTATTAAAGGGGTTGTCCAGGACTTACAAAAACTCATTCATCCACTGGAGTATGATTAGAAATAGAAAAAAAGAAGTATACTCACCTCTGTGATGCTCCCGTTCCATCCCGGTGACAGGCCCATACATCCCGGCTGCACAGTGAACATCCATCGCTCATGTGCTATGTGCAGCCAATCACAGGCCACAATGTCATGTGCACGTGACCCCACTGCCATGTGATTGGCTGCACAAAGAACGTGATTGATGGATGTTCACTGCTTAAGTCTGGGATGTACGGGCCGACCACTGGGATGGAACGGTGGCATCACAGAGGTGAGTATACTTCTTTTTTTACTATTTCTAATCATACCCCAGTGGACGAATGAGATTTTGTAAGTCCCAGACAACCCCTTTAATAGAAATCAAGCACAGAAACTCAGACACTTTTCAGACTTTTTAAGGGTCACGACAGTCAGACCACCACTAATCGTTTTCCAACCAATCAGAGGAATAAAGAGACTCTATTCAATCTAGTAACTGTCATTGTGCATAGATGTTCCTAATTAAAGAACCCTCACACATTGATGGCTTAATGCAAGCATAGGGTATCAATGTAAAATTGTGGAAAGAACTGTTACAATTGTTCTACCTATGCTGTAAACATATGATAAATATTAAAAGAGTGGGATCCAAAAGCAAGGAACCTCATCAATCACAGTAATTTGGATAGGAGAAGATGGAACCTGAGCAAGTATCAGATCCATTATAGTCCATGGAAGTTATGATTAATAGTCAGTGCTCGACGTGGTCATACTATAAAAATTAAGCACAGATTATCAATCCTATGGATACAGCAAGTCAGGGGGGTCAAACTCATTTTCGCCGAGGGCCACATCAGCTATATGGTTACCCTCAGGCTTGGACTGGCCCACGGGGGTATAAGGGAAACCCCCAGTGGGCCTCCAAGCATGCCAGACCTGGAGAAGAGGCAATAAAACATAGAAAGAGAGGCAAGAGGCAGAGCACAGGAGGCAGGTACAGTCATTTACAGTAGACGTAGGGTGGTGCCCTAAACTAATTTCTCCAGTGGGTCCAGAAACAGCTCAACTGGTGGGCCCCTAGAATCGGCTTCACCTGTGGGCCCTAGGCACCCCACTCCGACACTGGTTACCCTCAAAGGGCCATGGTGCACCACATTGTCCGTAAATGGCCAAGGTATCCTTTAATGGGAACCTGTGCCAAAGGTTATGAGGCACTTGCTGAAGACAGCACAGGCTAGTGACAGACATGCTGTTTCCAGTGGTGTGTCCCTTATTCTGTAAAATACCGTAGTCTCAGAGCATTTGAGCTTGCAGCCTGTTCTGCCACAGAGGAGTCCAGCTTCTTCATGAGTGAGCGTTAGCTCCTCATACGCATTGATAGTCCCTCTTACATGCCGATACCCCACTGATGACGGTGCAAATTTTCTGCACTCTTGTCAAATGTAAAAAAAATTGAGGTGGTCTTCAAAATTTGAGGTCACAATACTTATGGAAAGTATCATGAGTAGGTATATCACATGGGTGAGGGAGCGATTCCTCCTATTGCATACTGAAGGTCAGTAAAAAAGAATGAGTGCTCCAGGTGCAGCTTTCTCTCACCAAGAATGACACATCAGGTGTGTCCGTTTTGATCATAAAGGGGGACATGTATGGAAGCCGTCTAGTTCTAAGACTTTCCTTGTTGCTCATAGCAGCCAATCAGAGCTCCCCTTTAATTTTTTTCAGAGCTCTACATGAAATGAAAGGGGAGCTCTGATTGTTTAATATGGGCAACAAAGAAAGACCTTAGACAGTTTCCATACATGTGGCCCTTAGAGCCTCAGATTTAATATTACATGTTTATTAATTGAAACAGAAATGCAATCTAAAATAACACTGAATATATTCAGTGTCTGTTTCTCAGCATCTGCAGAGTGCTGTTGGTGTGTTTTTGTGTGTTTACATTGCATTGCAGCCATGTCAGCTTGCAACTGCACCATTAATTTAGCAATTTTAGGAGGTGCTGTCCTTTTTAGTTTTTTGGACCAAGTATCTCTACTTTGGTCATGCACTATTCCCATCCATTCAGGTGTAGCTGGGACTGTCACACCCTAAAAAGTTTGGAGAACTGGAAAGGCACCAAGAGAGGTGAGATTCTTTAAGAGTAGGCCCCAATCTTAACTGAGGCCACCTTGCCATTGGTGAATGTGAGCCCTCAGTTTTGTTAAAAAATGTGCCCTAACGGCCTCAGATTTATATGCTTATTTAATATTTCAGAAATGTACAATGAAATAATTCATAAATTCAGTGTCTGTCTTTCAGCATCTGCAGAGTGCTGCTGGTGTGTTTTTATATGTTTGCATTTGCATTGCAGCCATCTCAGCATGCACCTGCACCATTTATTTTGAAATTTTTTGAAGTGCTGACCATTTTTCTTTTTGGACACATTAGGTGGACATTCCAAATGTAATTTAAAAAACATCAGGGGGACGCTATAACAAGTATTTAAAAGCAATATTAAGACTTACAGTTTTTGAATGTGATTTCAATAAAGAAAAAAAATAGTTTGTGTAATCTAACAAGGAAGTGTAATAGTTAATTGTGTGATAACCTCGTAATAGATTTGGCACAAACTACTCCAATCTCCACCTCCAATTTGGTGTAAAACACAGACCATTTGTTATATAAAAAAAAAAAAAAAAAAAAAAAACACACACCAGATCAAATAGTCCGACATGGTTCCCTTGGAAGAAAACTCTTCCAATGAATAAAACGTGAAGGTTAGGTGCACATAACCAATACTAGTCGGATTCTGTATCCTAACGGCCGGTTCACACGGCTTAATCAAGCCGTAATTGCGGGACAGATTTCGCCCGCAATTACGGCTTGAGTAAGGGGCGGGGCGGGGGCGGAGGCGCTGCCCGCCGGCCCCATAGACTTTCACTATCCACGGCGCATATCCCGCCGGGATAATGAACATGTCACTTTCTCCCCGCCCGGCGGATTCGCCGAGCGGGACGGAGAGACGGAAACCATAGTTCTTTTTGAGAACTGTGCATTACCGTAATGGCTGGGACGGATTCCAGCCGTATTGCAGCGCATCCGTCCCTGCAATAAGCCGTGTGAACGGCCCTTTAGGCCTCGTTTCCTATGCACTGATTTTTTTATGGAGTTTTAAGCGGATTCAGAAAATTTTGAAAAATCTGACTATAACAGGGGCCTCTACACCACAATAGAAAATCTGAGCTATAGCCTACACAGCATGGATTTTCTATTGTCGGTTTTCTAAACCACCGGCTTCTAGAACATGTCCTATAAGTCACTGTGTTACGGCAGATTCTAGTACAGTTCTATGTACTGTGCCAACTGAAACCTGAAAATCGACCACGATTTTTGCCGCAAATTCGTGGCAAAAAAGTGGTACGCGATTGTAAAATACCAGTGGATTTTCAACGTCATTTTACAGTTGCAGTGTAGACATAGCCTAAAATGGCTTAGGCCAGGGGTCCTCAACTCCAGTCCTCAAGGCCCACCAACCCCTCATGATTTCTCACTTTCCTTCGCATTGCACCTGTGATTTCATTACTATCAGTGCATTCTGTGGGATACCCTGAAAACATGACCTGTTGATGGGCTCTGAGGATCGGAGTTGGGGAGCCCTGGCTTAGGCTATATCTACACAGCACAGGATTACGTTAGATTTTTAAGCAGTTTACGTATTTAGAAAACGCAAAAATCCGACTGTAATCCTGTGCACATAGACCGCAATAGAAAATCCGACCTGTAGTCTACACAACATGGCTTTTCTACTGTGGGATTCCTAAAATTCCAGCCCTCTACCGGAGGATAGAACATGTGCTATCTTCCGGAAGATTCTCGTCGAATTCCCTTACAGTCAATGTACTGGGCTGGCAGGAAATCCCGAAACCGAATGCGTTTTTTTGCACAAACCCGCGACAAAAACCACAATACAGCAATGTTAAAATGCCATTGGATTGTTGACGACATTTTAACATATGCTGTGTAGACATAGCCTTAGTCCAACAAGTATTTGAACAGTATTTTATACAAAAATTTTTTTTTACTCGGTTTTAGTTTTTTGCCGCAGATTTTGGTGCAGATTTTTGCACCGATATTTTGCATGGATTTAAGATTCAGTGTTTCAATTGGTTTTGTAGAATAGAGCACAATTGAGTTTTCCGAGACAAAATCCATACACAGATCTTTTTGGTCAGCTTTCAAGCAGTTCCCTTGCATTCAATAGTACATTTGTCACCATTGTAAGGGTGAAATCCGGTGGAAGAATGTACATGTTCCAAGTTTTTTGCAAAAAATTAGGTTTTAAAATCCAACCTCAGAAAATCTGAGTCCTCTAGACCACAGCTCGGATTTTGTATTGAGGTCTATGGTGAGATTTTACAGTCGGATTTTGATGGTTTCAAAAATCTAAATCTGCGTCAAAAACCAACTATAATTCCTTGCCATGTAGATGGGCCTTAGAGGGGCATATTTCACCTTTGATTTGGACACAAGTTAATCTCACTGCAATGAGGCTAACCCATGTCCCTCCACCACAAACTGGATCCGATAAGGAACCACTGAAAAGAATGAATATGTTCATTCTTTTTTTCCACACCATGATTCTAAATTGTTGGTGTGAAAAATCTGCAGTGTAGTGAATGGCCACTGGATTGCACAAGGATTTTAACAAGGAATTCAATTTGGTATCCGCTCTGAATTCCTTCTTAAAATCTGTCACGTGGAAGGGCCTAATGTTTTGTATTAAGTTTCATCAGGTTTAAACTGTAAAACCTGTTTTTGGGTGTTTTATAGAGTATATCGAAACACATCTATCAGCTAAGCCAGCATCTCAGCCCCATCAAGGGAAAATGTTTGTGACCCTCATAGGCACCAACACCATGATCCTCAAACACAATGAAAAAGAAAAGAATAACATTTTTTGTACATTTCAATTTTTATTTCATCAGTTTTAAAATAAAATCCACTTTGGTCTTCATGCTTTTTTCCCACTTGTATTGTGTGTCATCAGCAATCCGTCCGCCTCTCCTGTGGATAGTAAGACAGCTGTACTGGCTTCCAGCTCTAATGTATCAGAACCTGCATTTCTACTATCTTGGTAATAAGCCAGCAACAGGAAAAAACTGTTCACATCAAGTGCTCATTAGAGGACTCAATGAGAGGAAAATGCTTCTGAGTGATGAGGCTATTACCCACCTTCCTGATAGTCTGGGCAAATCCAAGATCCGTTCCTACTTGACAAGTAAAAGGTCAATCTTCAGAGTAGTTTCCTCTAGTGTTAGAAAAGCCATTGTTACTTAATTCTGCCAAATACTCCATAGTCAACATACTGAATTTTGAGGAACACAGGCATCATCTACTTATTATAGGAAATAGTGGTTGAATGTAGAATAAGGTGGCTTAATCAAAGATGTCGTCAATTGGTAACCTTTTAAAAAGCCCCTTAGCTGAAGAAATCAGCTTTAATCTGTGGAGCAACCAATGAGCAGGAGTGCCCCTACAGGGTAAATGGGGCATTACAATTTTTGTGTTTAACCACTTCTTCCTGCCGACATTTTTGTTTACATCACGTTCGATCTTTCCTCCCCACCTTTCTAGAGCCATATGTTTTTATTTTTTTAATTTTTCCATCTATATAGAACAAGAGGGTTTGGTTTTTAACAAGATGCACACTTTTTAATGGTAGCATTGACCATACCATATTTCATGCTGAGAAACCAATATAAACATTTCTTAGTGGGGTAGAATGTGAAAAAAAGACAAGAAAAACACAATTTTGGTAGTTTTTTTTTCTACAGTGTTAATGGGCAATGGAACAAAATTCGGAGCCAAACTGCTAATGGCAGGTTCTAGTCGTTAGCTGTCGCATATGGAGCGGGCTTACTTGCCCTAGACAACGTCATTATGTAACTGTACGTCATATATAGTTAAGGGGTTTAATAGGTCATACAGGAATAGAAGAATATGGCACAACAGATTGAAAGGTCCAAGGTAGCCTTCGTGGTCATCCTCCTCTCTGGAAAAACCCTGGCCTACCTACTCCTCTCTGGGACAGAGATGATTCAGTCACGGCCAACCTTGTTACGTTCCAGCAGGAATTTTTACAGTATCTTCGAGGAACCAGATCGCACATCCTCTGCCAAGACAACTGGATTGAACCTGCATCAGGGGGACTCCTCTGTAGGTGATTACGCTGTACAATTCCGCACCCTGGCCTCGGAGTTGTCATGGAATGATGCAGCCTTAAGAGACACATTCAAGAAGGGCCAGATAAAGTATGTGCTGTCTGCCCAAGACCCTCCATCTTCCCTGAGTGAGCTCATCCACCTGGCCACTCGGATTGCATTTTTCAGACAGGAGGAGCTCTGACAGAAGGGTGAACCAGCCAGGCCATGTCATCTACCCTGCATTGCTCCAGTGTTTCAAAGGCCACCACTGCCATCCTCTCAGCCGGCCACTGAAGCGGTCATGCAAGTGGACAGAGTCCACCTGACTTTGCGAGAAGTGTCCCAACAGTGTGAGGTGAACCTGTGCCTCTTCTTCGCCAGCCCTGAACATTGCCGCCGGGTATGTCCATTATGTTCACAACGTCTGGGAAATGCACACATCTAGGCCACATAGAAGAAGCATCCTTAGGTGTGAGTAATTCCTCTCCATGTCTAACCATGCTGTTTCAAATGCTGACCAATTCTGGTGTCCAGTTCCAAGTTGCCGCTTTCCTGGACTCTGGATCAGTCAGGAATCTCATAGGCACAGCCCTGGTGACTAAGTATCGTCTCCGGTGGTCCACCTGGATAAACCCCTGGCCATCTCTTCAGTCAGCGGTGGAGCTTCTCAGTGACTCCATTCAGTTCTGTACAGGACTGTTGTCCCTTCAAGTAGGGGCATTGCATAAGGAGAAGATCGCATTTAACTTACTACCCCAATCTTCCTCAGCAGTTCTTCTGAGTCTTCCGTGGCTACAGCTCCGTGCTCCTGTGCTCAACTGGAAAACAGGCAAAGTCACGTGTTGGGGTCAAGACTGCCAGTCTCGTTGCTTAGTGGCACTTCGCCCGATGAACTCCACTTCTCTACCAACGTCCTGCAAGCCCTTGCTGGGTCTGCCCACTCCATATCAAGACTTCGCAGACGTCTTCTCCAAGACGCAGACTTAGTCCCTTCCTTCTCATCAACACTGAGTCTCATCAGATCCATGTGCACCAAGTCCTGAGGTGTCTACGCAGCAATCGCCTCTACGCCAAGTTGGAGAAGTGCCTCTTCCATCAGACCAGTCTTCTGTTCCTCGGGTACATAATTTCAGACAATGGACTGCAGAAGGACCATGCTAAACTGTCCACCATACTGCAGTGGCTGCGGCCTGCCGATCACCGGGCCATACAGTGTTTCCTGGGGTTCACCAATTATTACAGGCAGTTCATCCCACATTTCTTGATGGTGGTGGCACCAATTGTGGCACTCACCAAGAAGTATGCCAACCCAAAGCTATGGCCACCAGCAGCCGAATAAGCCTTCTCCAAGTTAAAAATCGGCCTTTGCCTCTGCACCCATGCTGTCGCTACCTGGTACCAAGAAGCCTTTCTACTTGGAAGTTGATGTCTCTTCCATGTAGGCTGGGGCATTCCTCACACAAAAAGGCCCCAAGGGCAAAACCCTGATGTGCAGATTCTTTTCTAAGATGTTTTCCCCCACTGAAAAGAACTGCACCATCAGGGATGGGGAATTACTGGCCATCAAGCTGACTTTGGAGGAGTGGCACCACCTCCTGGAGGCATCAACACTGTGGCCTACAAACTCCGGCTCCCTCCCACTATGTGCATCCCAAACTCCTTCCATGTCTCCTTGCTGAAACCAATCATCCTTAACTGGTTCTCACAAGTAGCTGATTACCTGTAGCTGATTCCAGCAATGTCTTTACGGTAAAGGAGATCTTGGCCATGAAGACAGTTAGGGGAAGACGATTTTTCTGGTTGACTGGAAGAGGTTTGGGCCTGAAGAAAGGTCTTGGGAGCCGAAGGATAACATCTTGGACCAGGATCTGTTAGTTATGTTCTTACTGATTAGAAAGAGGGGTGGGCCCAAAGGGGTGTTGCTGTATTGGGTGCCCCGGCAGACCCGCACTCCTGCTCCCTCGGCTGCAAGCGGCGTCACGACCAGCATCTCGAGCCTCGGGTGCACTCGTACCTCTGTCCGTTATTCACCTCACCTTGCTCCTGTCGTGGGCACTGGCCCTATTCCAATCCTGCCCCTTCCTTGGTTCCCTGCCGAATCGGTAGTGCCCTAGAGTCTTTAGAGGAAGCATTCCTATAGTGATTATTGCTCTTTCCGTGTGCCTTACCGTGAGCCTCCGTCCCTTGACCACGTACCTTTGCCTCCTGTCCCTGACTACAAGCTTGCTTTACGATTTGGTACCTTGCTACACCTAGGCTGCCACTGCAAGCAAGTCACATCAGGGGTAGCAACCTGGTAGTGTTCTGCCACAGCAAGCCCAACCTGCCTTGCGGCGGGCTCTGGTGAATACCGGACCTACTTAGATTCCGCTCCCTGGCGTGGCTTATACAACCACTTGTGGTGGTCCAGTGGATCCACTACTCAGGCCATTATGGTAAGCCTAACGTTACACCATCAACAGACAACTGCTTCTGTAAAAGACTCTGAAACCGTTGTCTACAGATGAGTGATTTTTCTTTTGTAGGAGCCTCTGGTTTGGCTACTTTGAGATGCTGTTCTTCCATCAGGAGAAGAGCTTATGTGCATACTTTTTTTCTCATGGGGAATTGTCTGCAAAGAAGTCTCCACAGACCACTGCATCTTTATTTCTTGTGTTGCTTTAATCTATATCTATCCTCACCATAAGACCTTTTACCGTACCTGAAACCTTCTTTGTAGTCTTGCTAAATTTTCCTGGCTCCTTATGGGCTGCTGTTATTACCCGAGACTACATCCAATGGTTCAGAACATAGCTTTTGTCTTTACTGTTCCTGGAGCAAAATTAAATGATTGAATACTAGGATAAAGTAAAGGGGTGTTCCCACCATTGACTTTGGTGGCATATCAATCAAAAGTCTAATAGGTACACTTCCCATCTCCCACTGTGTTTGGCTGTACTTGGAACTCTCATAAAACAAAATGGAATATCATGTGCCAGTGTGACAGGCTCTCCATTTTGAACTGACACTTTCGGGAGCCCGTTCCTGAGATAGGTGTGGATTCTATAGGTGGGACCTGCACCTATGAGATTTGTATTACATATCCTAGCGATATGCCATCAATCCCTTTTAATGTCATCTGCAAATTTATGTGTCGACAGAGCAGCAAGCAAATAAAAATTGGTCAATAGTCTTTACCACTAGAAGAGAGAGACCCCTTGATGCGCTTTTCATCAGACCACCTGCATTTGCATAGAGTTTCTATGTTCTCCCTGTGGTGTTATGTGTTTCTTCTCACAATCCAAAAAGTATAAAATTCTGATAGGTCAATTGACTTTCTTTGAAATTAGCCAAAGAGTGTTTCTGATCTACAGCTAAGCTTTTGAGCCCCAATGGGCAAAGAGACTGTTGCTAAGGATGAAAATCTCTGTGCAGCGCTGCAGAATATGTTGGCGCTATGTAAACATCTGAAATGAATAATACGGATCTCATCTCTCTTTATTTGCCTGTAGACCGCATTTCTCCACGCTCTGATATGGAAGATCGAGGATGAATATTTTTGTCTATTAACAACTTACCATTCTAATTACATCTGTGAAGTTGTTGGATGTCAGTCCTTTGTCACAGAGATGACAAGAGATTTTCCTCACATTCATCATCGTAAGCTTCTTAACGATCATTTCAGAATTAATGACATGCAAATGAGGAAGTTTTGTTGAATAAAATATGTTTCTTGTCACAACAAAACTATTATTTTTCAAACAGCAATGCATACAGCGGGAGCATCACATCATGTAACTCTTAACCCATAATGCTCAGGGGCGCTTGGATTGACAAGATCATTTATGTTCGGAACGATGTAGAGGATAAAATAGAAAACATGACAGATTCCACCAAGTGCACAGCTGCATAGAAATTTTGCCACCTTTGGACATAAACAGTACATTGTATTCCTACTGTTTACTTTATCCTATACTTCGTCTATTAGATAAAAACCCTGAAAGGAGTTACCCCCACTAATAATTCAGAATCTTCAAAGAGGGAATTTAGAACTAGGTTTCCTAAACCAGACACCTTCTTATAGGCCAATACAGAAACAGGATCATGTTTGCAGGGTACCGATGAAAGGGAATCCCCTCTCTTTGACAACCACATAGAGGCTGCAGCTGTTATTGCCAACCCTTCTGGGAGCCTGGAGGACTCCCATTTTTCCTGGAGTCTCCCACATTATCTGGGAGAGCTGGCAAGTATCCTGAAAAGTCATCTCTACAATACAGGTATTGTCATCCTGTTGTTAGGATAAGTCACTAGAACTGTGGTTGGAATAGACCCCTGATCAATTTGACACTGGTTCGACCAAACTTGAAAAAATTTGGGTTTGGGAGGTTCAGAATATTTTCTCTGACCCTATCCCTAGTACATACTATCCCTTTGTTAGGTTTGGTTAGGATTTTTGGATTGATGTACAGGATAACTTACTTTTCTGTGTCTCTTCCACCGCGATAATTTCCGGTGCATAATGTCCAACATCACATACCCAAAACATAAGAGTAACCTAGGAAAAGAAAAAGTGACGTCAGGCAAAACTGAAGAGTAAGGTAGCCCCTAAAATTCATAAAAACCCTGACCCTATTTCAAATCCCAATTTAGGTCTAGGATTGGTTTTGATTTTTTGCCATTTTTTTTCACTAAAATTCAATATGGGCCTACTTAAATTAAATCACCTAGATTCAATTTAAAATTGACATTGACCCAAATATGAAGAGCAAGTCTAGTAACTAGTGTGAAACCTGCTATACATGTTTAGATAGTGACATGAAAAAATAAAAAAAATATAAAAAATAAATTTAAAGCAGTATTCCAACCAAATGCATTTTATATCTATGCATCTTATTAGTGGAGTCAAACTGCTGAGACCCTACTGATTATTAACCACTTGCCAACATGTGACTTATGGATATGTCATCGTGCCACTAAGAAGCTATAAAACAGGCTCACATGCTAACTCTGCTCTATAGGCGGTGGGTGGTGGCTGATTGTTACAGCTGACACCCACCAGTAACAGCAGGGATTGGAGCTGGCTCCGATCCATGCTGTTTAGTCCTTTAGATGCCACAATGTCGAAATGAATGAGGAACGCTGCTGCACTGAGAAAACGGGATTCCGATTGGTTACCTTGGCAGCTGGAAGCCTAATGAAGGCTTAGGCAGTAATAGAACTGACATTTTGGTGCATCTTTCTGCATTGTTTATATAATGCCAAAGGGTGCATCAGAGATCAAGCCTACTAGTGATCAAGTAGTCTCTAAAGGGACTCAATATGAGTATAGAATAAAAAAAAAAAACACAAAGTTTTAAAAATAAAAAGAAATTAAATATATTAAAAGTTCAAATCATCCCCCTTTTGCTATTCTATAAATAAAAAAATAAACTAAAGTTACACATAACTGGTATTGCCACGTCCATAAAAGTCCAATCTATTATAATATAACATTATTTACCCTGTATACTGGACACCATAGAAGAAAAAAGTTCCAAATGCCAAAATTGTGTTTTTTTTTTAGGTCATTTCATGTCCCCAACAAATGGCAATAAAAAGTGATCAAAAAGTCACATGAAATCTAAAATAGTACGAAAAAAAACTACACTTCAACTTGCAAGAAAAAAAGCCCTTACTCATAGGTGGAAAAACAAAAAAGTTTTTGGTCACAAAAAATGGCGATGGAGCATAAATTGAAGAAATAGAGAATGGGCGACATGTCCGAAAATTGCCGTCGCCACAGCAGCAGTTCTTAGACACATTTAATCAGTGTAAAGTGCGCCTAAAAGTGCGATTCTTTAAAAAATCTGGTATCTCATATATCTTGCATAGTAAACTTAAGGTGCCTAAAAAGCAATCGCGGCACATAGCGCATCATTGCTAGTGTATGTAAAGCACCTATCGAGATGCATTGCGTTACAAAGGTGTATAAAGTGCATGTAATGCACCTCAATGGGCGCTTTGTGTTATGGAGGCGCACAGCGTATCACCGCTGCTATGTGTAATGTGCCTAAAATGTGTTGTGCCCAGCAAATACTGCGCCTGGTTTTGGTATATTAAAGTTCATTTACATTGAGAGTATTTTTGGTGCAAAATAGACCAAGAAAAGGCCCTTGCATATTGGGACATGTTGCTCAATGCTTTTATTTTATTAAAAGTATTAAAATATAATGAAAATCCCGCACATTTGGGGCGGCATGTATAAACTTTGGCATTTAAACGACAATTTTCATGCACATAATATTAGTATAGCTTTACTATGGGTCATAAATCAGGCGTATTCTAGCGATAATACGACATTTCTGGCCCAGGTAAAACACTTTGAAAGTGCTCTACCTGTTCCAGCAGAAATACGCCTAGAATTGCCGTAATGTAGCTATAAATCTATACTTCATACAGTTCTAGTGCGTCCTGGTGCTGTGCCTGATATCGGGCTGAAAATACACCAGACTTCTGGCGCAGCCCTGTTCATACATGTCGCACTTGGTGTTACCAGTACCCTACCGACTGGCAAAGTAAAGATAACACATTAGTCACACTGAATAAAAAACATAAAAACATAACGCCCACGAGCAGAGTGTTTTTCTTTTTTCATATTTCACCCCACTTTTTTCAGTTTTCCGATACATTCTGTGGAACGGTCAATGGCACTAACAAAAAGTACACCTTATCCTGCACAAAAAAAAACAAAACTCACTCACATTTCGGCCGCCATCTTGGACCAGCTCAGGGGGTCTTACCTCACTGATCGTCGCTTGAGTAAGCAGATTGGCACTCAAAGGTTTCTTCTTTTTTGGCCTCAGCCTGTTTTATTTTGGCACAGGTTGACAGAATTCAGCAATAAACAAAACAAATCAAAAACCTCGGCCGTCTAGCCTCTAACTAAACATAACATACCCTGTCTATCAGTCGTCTGGACCTAGCGTCCAGACCCCAAAACACCTTTACCAGTCTCCACTAGTTCCTGGCTTGTCTCAAGCCTATGGGGGCAAGAGCTTCCTTCCAGTTCATCTGCTGCACTGTCAGCTAGAAGACCATGCACCCTTAACACCTGCAGGCCCAGACCTTTTATAGCCATCCAGGGACTGGCCCAAAAATTTGGCAATTGGGGACGGCCTCCCACCCAACGCTATGACCATCCCGGGAAAGGCAACCCATCACTAGCCGCATAGCAGCCATACTAGTTACAAATGTCAGTAACGAATGGTTACTGCCGCTAAATGGTTGCCTTCCCCCACCGAAACCAGGTTTTCAGTGGCATGTCGGCAGCAGGTCTCCTGCTGAACGCCACCTAGTGGCAGAACACTGCGACCACCTTAGGTCGCTCTGCTACACTATATAGATGGAAAAATAAAACAGATATGTCTCTTGGAAAGTTAGGAGGAAAAGAATGAAGAGCCAAAAAAATTATGACCACCTGTCATTACGGGGTTAAAGCATGGGACCGAGCATTCTCACCAGCGTCTCTCTTTTCTGTCTCTTTTCTTGTCCATATACATTAATGAGAACAATATGCGCCGCAGTACATTGTGTGTTTCGGGAGCTTTCTCGCGCGTGGGGGGTCCAGCAGCCCGCCGGCCCCATAGTCGTGCATTACTCGTGGTGCGTAATTGCCGCAAATAATTGACATGTCACTTATCTCCCCGCGCATACAATACGAGTATTGTATGCGCGGGGAGAGGTGGCGTAATTATGGGGCGCATTTCCCCATGTATTAAGCGGCTCTGTTCACCTCTTTGTTGTGGGTTTCATTTATAACAGAAACCACAGCACCATGACAAATCCATCATTTCATTGCTCCCCATGGCACCCCACTTACTCAATATGGGGGCAGTGGTCTTGATGGGAAAAAATAGGGTTGCATGCTAAGTTTTGGTCAAATATGACAGAGCCTTATTTGTAACACTGCAGACCCTATCACTAGAGTTGTAGTACAATTGCAGGAAAAGCCCTCTAACTACTGTACTTATGACTGCACACTGACTGATTTGTATGGCAATCCTCCTCCTCCTCATCAAACAGCTTGACACAAAAACTGCACATCTGACGTAATCACAGAAAGTTGAAACACATTTCTTGGAGCAGAACAGTCGGCCTTCACTTTCCACCTTAAAATAATACAATGGATCTATTTTTTTGTCTCTGACATCATATTCTGGGTTATTTTCTGTTGCCAAGGGAAACATAAGCCATCAGAAAGATTTCATTCATAAAACGCCGGCGGAGTAGAGCGGGTTTATTTAAGTCAACAGAATAAGTCACTCACTAGAAAATAATTCTTGTAGCTCCACTGATGAATTAAACACGGTGCTACATCCGCTATACAGATTGCAAGTCTGATAATAGCAGAGTGGTTGCTCTACCTAAACAGCTTATCAAACTTGGGCTTGTTTAGTTTGGAAAAAAGATGGTGAATGGGTTGAAATCAGAAAATATGTGCAAAACATCCTCCCAAGCAAACACTGTGATGACGAGAGGTTGGTGCTCACAGTGGTGATGTGCTCAGCCAGTGCGGCTTTACAGCAAATAACAGACTTGAAAGAATAGCAATGCTGTGAGTAAGGGTGTTGACAGCCTGAAACGCGTAAGCGTGCTTGTGGACCTTATGTGATTTAACTTTCTCTTTTTTTGTGATGCTGTCGCTTTTTAATGGAGTTATTTAAATAAAGCTGTGCTTGTTTTTTAATGTTTTGTGATGGTGCCGGACTTTCCTTTTCTTTGTGGAAATTTTTTCAAGTTGGTGAATGGTTTGATTTAATTACAATGTATCAATCAGAGGTGAAATTTAAAGCTCTGGGACCTCAATGCAAAATGTATAAAATAGCTCCCTATGCCATGTGTCATTTATAATACTGGTGTCTTCATATATGGAAAGGGTCAATTAGGGTCCCTAAGGCTCTAGCAGAGAGTAGCAACTCGTGCACCCCACATAGCTGCACCCCTGATACAAATATATAAATGGTCAATATAGAGATCTCTCTCGGAATCTTTTGACACCTAGTCCTGTAACCATGACAACGGGCACCCATTATGTCTAGAGAAAAGAAGTCTACAGCATCTTCTGAGACAGGAAATATAAAGGGATGGTTGATTTATTTAACAAGTTGAAAGTGGCCTGGAAAGCTCATAGCAGCCAATCAGAGCTCATAGCAACCAATAAGAGTTTAGAGCAACCAATCAGAGCTCATAGCAACCAATCAGAGCCCATAGCAACTAATAAGAGCCAATAGTAACCAATCAGAGCTCCCCTTTCATTTCATATAGAGCTGTGAAAAAATAAAAGCTAACCTCTGATTGGTTGCTATGGGCTATGATTGGTTACTATGGTCTCTGATTGGTTGCTATGAGCAACAAAGAAAGTCTTAAACCTAGACAGTTTTCGTACATGGGGGCTTAGGTTTTGATTGCCATTATGGAGTCAGAAAGAAACTTCCCCCCTAATGTTGGGTAATTGGTGTCCGCTACATACAGATTGTTGCCTTACTGGATCAACACAGTAGAATTATAGGTTGAACCTGTGTTATTCAATTCTATTAACCCCTTAACATAGGGCCACATGTATGAAACTGTTTAGGTCTAAAACTCACTCTTTTGCCTATAGTGACCTATGGGCAAAAAAGTGAGTTTTAGACCTAAACAGGTTCATACATGTGGCCCTATGTGAGGTTTATATCTGTCAATGACCATGGGTGCTCCATGACTGGTATATACTATGTATGTCATGGAGATCCCATGGGTACTGCAGTGGCAGGAGACCACCTGAAACACACAGCCAGGCTCTTGCTGGGACTGACAGGACAGAAGATAACTCAGGCCCGGCAGTTTAACCTCTTAAACGCTATGGCCAATAGCAACCAAAGCTCTTAGGTGATTGAACAGAGGACAGGGGTTTCTTTTGTCATAACCATCAGGCCTCCATTTTCTCAACATGGTTGTGAAATGCTGATGGAGTGTCATGAGCACTGGGGGCCTCATAACTTGTACCAGATCTTAGTACATTTATTAAGCCCTGCCAGACCTAACAGTTTATCTGCAACAAAAAAAAAATTATATTTAAATAAAATACAAAAAATAATTGGCATTATCATGCCTGTAATGACCCGAGCTATAATATGTTACGGTATTATGTTGACCAGCACAGTGAACACTGTAAAAAAAAAAAAAGAAACAGTGGCAGAATTAAATTAATTGTGATGTTTATACTGGAAAATGTACCAATGAAAGCTATAGCTCACCCTCACACAGCTCCATCAATAGAGAAATAAAAAAACTTAGAAGTCAGAATATGGCAACACAAAATAAATACAAAAAAAAAAGTTTTTAACTGCAAGTAGCAAATATATGAGAATGAAAAAACAAAATATTTTGGTATTGCTGTAGTAGCAACCCATAGAATAAATCTAACATGTCAACATGTCATTTGAACTGCATAGTGAATACCATATAAACTAAACCCCAAAAGAATTAAACTTCCAAAATTGTAAAATTACTTTTTCCATCCCCCCACTAAAAAGGGATAATAAAAGTTCTTCAATATATGATATGGAAACCCAAACCACTAACATTAACAAATACATGTAAGAGCAGTACAGGATATGTAGTACCACACTGTACTGTAGAGAGGCGCTATAGATCACCAATCACTGCATGCCCCACACTAATACATGTAAGAGCAGTGCAGAACATGTAGTACCACACTGTACTGTAGAGAGGAGCTATACACCACCAATCACTGCATGCACCTCACTAATACATGTAAGAGCAGTACAGGACATGTAGTACTACACTGTACTGTAGAGTGGCGTTATAGACCATCAAACACTGCATGTACTGCACTAATGAAAGAGCAGTACAGGACATGTAGTACCGCACTGTACTGTAGAGAGGCACTACTAGATCTCCAATCTTTGCATGCACATCACTAATACATGTAAGAGCAGTACAGGACATGTAATTCCGCATTGTACTGTAGAGAGGCACTACTAGACCGCCAATCACTGCATACACTGCACAAATACATGTAAGAGTAGTACAGGGTATGAAGTACCGCACTGTACTGTAGAGAGACGCTACTAGACCACCAATCACTGCATGCACCTCACTAATACATGTAAGAGCAGTAAAGGAAATGTAGCTCTGCCCTGTACTGTAGAGAGGCGCTACTAGACCACCAGTCACTGCATTTCCACTTCACAACTGTATAATCTGATGTAAGAGGCAGACAGAACATTATTACGTCAACCAACCGCTGTACTGTAGAGAGGCGCTACTAGACCACCAGTCACTGCATTCACTTCACTAATACATGTAAGAGCAGTACAGAACATGTAGTACCACGCTGTACTGTAGAGAGGCGCTATATCACTGCATGCACTTCACTAATACATGTAAGAGCAGTACAGTACATGTAGTACCGCACTGTGGTGTAGAGAGGCGCTACTAGACCACCAGTCACTGCATGCACTTCACTAATACATGTAAGAGCAGTACAGGACATGTAGTACCGCACTGTACTGTAGAGAGACGCTACTAGACCTCCAATCACTGCATGCACCTCACTAATACATGTAAGAGCAGTACAGGACATGTAGTACCGCACTGTACTGTAGAGAGGCGCTACTAGACCACCAGTCACTGCATGCACTGCACTAATACATGTAAGAGCAGTACAGGACATGTAGTACCGCACTGTACTGTAGAGAGGAGCTGCTAGACTGCCAATCACTGAATGCACTAATACAGCAGTTTTACAAGTAAAATGTTCATGATAATCAGTGGAAGCTTCCATCAATTTCATCTTTCATGCCTGTGACATTGTTTGATGAGTGTGGTTTCAAGGTGCAATGTCCCAGGGCTGACCATTGTATGCTGGAAATATCGTATCCTGAGGCCATTTTAAGTAGAGGGATCGCTGCATTTTGGAATATGTCCTGGAAACAGAGATCCTGCTGGTAACACATGGAGAGAATGGGTAAGTACTCCACAGACCATCATTGTTACTGAGATACAGATGTAGAAAAAGTAAACTTGAAAGGTAACACACCATTACTGTATATCACGGCACAAAAAAGCCAGCCCAGCTTTTTTTTTAGTGCTTTTCGTTGTGATACAAGAACAAATAACAAAAGGTAAAGTTATGCTAAACTTTTTTACATCGTATATTTTATTCACTTGTATAATTTAAATGTATTTTGTGGCACTGCACAGAGATTGTTATCATTGGGGCTCACAATCTGAGTTCCAAATTAGCTAATCCCTGTGTTTTTAGATTATATGGAAATTGAAAAAAAAAAAAAAAAAACGTTGGAAAAAGTTTAAAAAATAGTAGAAACTACACACTTCATGAAAATGTTGACCTTGATCAGATTCGAGGCCAGGGCCTCAGCACTACAGAGCCACCATGATGACCATCTATGGCACTAAGAGCAAATGCCACGCTCTGAATTTCAAATTCAAGAGTAACGCTCGATCACAGTTTCAAGAAATGAAATCTAGGTCTTGAGCAGAGTTAACTTTTCCTTGGAGAAGAGCTTTCCTTGCATTCAGCTTACATGTTCCCCTGGAAAAATTGGAATGCCAGGAAGAATGCAAGAGGAGGAGGGGGCACACAAGAACTTCTGGACTAATTGGTGTCTAGCAAGTTAAAGGCTGTGTTTAATTTTCTTTAGGGTAAAAGAGGTCAAGATTGGAATGAAGTCAATAAGAAGTAAAATAAGATGAAGTCTCAAAGGAAAACAGGCCACAAAAATGGTCTAACATGAAGAGGTCATGGAGTATCTCACAGAAAGGATGTGACCTTTACCTCCTATACTATTGGTGGGGTCAGGTACAGCTTCCCTTTGTGCCAGAAGGAGGTTAAAAGGGACCATAGATTAAATGCCTTTAAAGTTAAAGTGAACAAGCTTAAAAAATAAGAGTAAAATGCTTTAATACTGGCAGTTAAGCACTATATGAGCTTTAATGTGGTACGTTTTTTGCCCACATAGGCAAATTTCATACTAAAATACTGGATGATACCTTACCAATGTACCTATGTATATAATAAGCATCCTCTGTCAGTTTGTACCAAAATATTGCCAGGCATTTATATATGTGTACTATAGGCTTGTAGATTGTAAGCCCTTGTGGGCAGGGTCCTCACTCCCTCTGTTGTGCCAGTTGTAAGTCATTCATCGTTATCATTGTACTCGTTTGACATGTTATGTATGTAACCCCCCTCGAATGTACAGCGCCCTGGAATCAATGGAATCAATAATAATAATAATAAATAGGCAACATGTATGTACGGGGCACAAAAACTCTGCAGTAGACCTGTTCTATAGATGTATGAACAGTCACACTCCAAACTTTGGTGCGATAAGGGCCTGTACGACACTTTTAATGCACCAAAGATGTGGAACGTTCTGGGGGCGTCGCACCACATTAGTAGAATCAGGCACATTTATGAAAGTTTGATGCCAAACCTAGGCGCAGAACAGTTAGAACAGCCAGACCAGGATAAAGGTGGTGCCTGAGCCAGACTTGTGGTATTGGCTCTACACTGCCCTGTATGTATGACCTGCAGAAGAACAGCCAGACCAGGGTAAAGGTGGTGCCTGAGCCAGACTTGTGGTATTGGCTCTACACTGCCCTGTATGTAAGACCTGCAGAGGAACAGCCAGACCAGGGTAAAGGTGGTGCCTGAGCCAGACTTGTGGTATTGGCCCTACACTGCCCTGTATGTATGACCTGCAGAAGAACAGCCAGACCAGGGTAAAGGTGGTGCCTGAGCCAGACTTGTGTATTGGCTCTACACTGCCCTGTATGTGTGACCTGCAGAAGAACAGCCAGACCAGGGTAAAGGTGGTGCCTGAGCCAGACTTGTCGTATTGGCTCTACACTGCCCTGTATGTATGACCTGCAGAAGAACAGCCAGACCAGGGTTAAGGTGGTGACTGAGCCAGACTTGTGGTATTGGCTCTACACTGCCCTGTATGTATGACCTGCAGGGGAACATCCAGACCAGGGTAAAGGTGGTGCCAGACCCAGACTTGTGGTATTGGCACTACACTGCGCCTATATGTATAACCTGCAGAAGAACAGCCAGACCAGGGTAAAGGTGGTGCTGAGCCAGACTTTTGGGATTGGCTCTCACGCCCTGTATGTTCCCAGAAGAAAAAGCCAGACCAGGGGAAAGGTGGGGACTGAGCCAGACTTTGGGGATTGGTCTAATGCCCTGTATGAGACCCGCAGGGGAACAACCAGACCCGGGGGAAAAGGGGGTGCCAGACCCCGACTTGTGGTATTTGGGACTAACTGCGCCTATAT
>JAODAL010036847.1:0-41140 GCA_025379985.1 Phyllomedusa bahiana
TAAACAAAAAGTATCCTCCCGGGGTTTATCGCCGTTCTTACAGTTCACGGGATCCATTCTTAAAGGGATTTGTATTTTCTTTTGTACGCTGGAGACAGTGAGGTGGCCTGTAAGCTTTTTTTACGTGTTTTTTAGAATATCTGTTAGGAATCAGATTCCTTCCGGCTGATTCCTTTTTGATTATTGAAGAAAGGTGGGGGCAGCGGATATATTTTGGGGTGCTTGAACTGTCTTGTGGTGCTCTTTATGCTTGATTCGCTACCTGAGTGAGAGGTGAGCGCAAGTGGAGATAAATCTACCCCATTACAGTGGCCCCCAGTCACGTGCTGGTGAGTGTGTACGTGACACACAGCAATAAATGTGGTGCATTTCTGCAAAAGAATAAAAACGCCAAAAAACTCTCGGTGTGAAAGCACCCTAAAGGAAAATATGGAATGGAATCATCCCCAAGTATAGACTTTTCCCATGATATGATAACTAGAAATGGAGCATATACTTATTACGTATTTGATTACAACAAATTATATTTTTACACCAAGAGAAGAATGATCCAATATATCCCCCAGACTTTGGGCACCAGTGATCTGTCATAGATGAGAGATGTCCCTCCAGTATTCTCATTTTCCATTGTGAAGCCTGATATAAAAGTCATCAATGCATTAACTCATATGAATAAATCACCCTCTTAATCGATATAAAGTAATTGTCTGAATAACAGGATAGATTGTTAGAATTATATCCCTACAGTAAGTTAGTCCCACTGTCTGCAGAAAATACTGCAAGACGCTCAACTTCAATGAAGTTCTGTTTTATAAATCCTTCAGGAATTAATCCATTTTAATAATATCCATGATTCTTGAAATTGTTTGCAACAGAAGAATAACCATACCAAAAAGCTTTGAAAGTGAATTTATTTTAAATTTTTTACAACCTGTGTCTTTTTTTTACTGCAGAATTGAAAATTTATGCAGGAAAATTTGCACATTTTTGTATCGTAGTAAACATCAGTGAGGTAATCAGAATTGTAAAGTATTCACAATGCATATTAAAGAAAAAGTTCCTAAATCTAGTTCTCCCTCCACCTTACGCATTCTCTGGTGAAAACATTATTGTCATATTGTAACGGGTTGGTGGATTCACTGGACCACCACAAGCGATGGTAGTTAAGCCTCGCCAGGGAGCAGAGTCTAAGTAGCCCCCGGTATTCACCAGAGCCCGCCGCAAAGCGGGATGGACTTGCTGCGGCGTGAGGCTACCAGGTCGCTACCCCTGACGTGACTTGCTTGCGATGGCGGCCGGGGTAGTGCGTGGTACAGAATCGTAATCCGTAGACGTAGTCGGGGACAGGCAAGAGGTCTGGACGGGCGGCAGAGGTTCGTGGTCAGAGGCGGTCAGGACAGGCGGCAAACAGGCAAGGTCAGGAAACGTAGCGGAACGGACTGGTACACGGAAAATCAATACGGAATTCCAAACTCCCAAAACACACGAAACGCACACCAACAATCTGGCAGAGAGTGTAGGGGGCGTATACCATATATAGGACCAGCGGCTGGCAATTGACTAATTACCGGCACGCTGGCCCTTTAAATCCAGACCAGCCGTCACGCTCACGCCCTAAGCAGCGGGAACGCGCGCAGCGGCTGGGACCGACAGGAGCAGAGAGCACAGGAGCTTGGACGGGTAAGTGAGCAGGTGCCGGAGCCCGGGCAGCAAGGGGATGGGCGCCGGCCCCCATGACACATGTTCCTATCCATACAGCCTACCAATTTTTTTGTAGATCAGCACTGTGCGTTAGTAATTGTATAGCAGTTTATACATTAAATAGAGTTCACCTTGGGTTAACGGAACAATAGAAGAACTTGTGAGCAATAAACTAAACTGCGCTCAGTGTCAAGCAGCAGCTGCAAAAGCAAACAAGATTTTAGGGTGCATAAAAAGAGACTTGTCCTCTACATGTAGAGGTGTCCCACCGAAAATTCTTTTTAAAGCTTCATATAATAAAATAGGGTTCAGTTTGGAGTTCTAAACGGGGGAGCTAAGAAATTTAGAGAGGCTACAAAGGATGGCAACTAGATCAATAAATGGTACAGGATGCCTGTATCACAATGAGGGGCTGAAAAAAATTGGCTTGGAAACACTTACAGGTGACTTCATGTATAAATACACTACTCACAAAAAGTTAGGGATATCTGGATTTTGGTTGAAATTTCAGGATGAACAATAACATTTCTTGAATTTTTTTTTTAAATGCACTAAATGAGACTATCGCTTACCTTTTAGATACACATGTCCAACTGTTCAATGTTTCAGTACTTTTTGCACAACTTTCTGATGTCTACACAGCCAGGCTTTCTGATGGATTTTCAGCGGATTCAGTATTTTGAATCCACTGAAAATCCGACAGTACCCTGTGCTACATAGACAGCAATAAAAAAAAAATCTGTGCTGTAGTCTACACAACACGGATCTTTTACCGTTGATTTTAAAATCCAGTGGAATGTGTAACGTGTTGTATATTCAGCAGGATTCCGCCGGATTACCGTCTGATTCCTGTATATTGAATGTACGGGGCCGACGACAAATCCCAAAACCAACCACGGCTTTTGCACCAAAAACCGCGGTCAAAATTCACAACAGGTGTTTGATCAATGAATTGCCCAGTAGATTTAGGGGATCAGTTTGAATTGGGATTTAAACAGTCCTCCTCATCATACTGTGCACATTTTGACATCATGAGACCAAGACAACACCTTACAATTGATCCACATTACTTTGCCATTGAGAGGCTTCAAGCACAATGCTCTCAGACGGAAGTGGCCACTGAGCTTAGAGTAGCACACAAAACCTCTGGGCATCAAATCACTCCTCGTAGGAGACTTAATAATTCTTGCATAAACTTCTTTAATGTCCACTGTTTATCAAACACACAACTCTCAAAGCTGCAATGATGTATCACAATTAATAAATAAAGTATCTCACTCCTGCGATCTGTAGCTCATCAGAGCTGTAAAGTTATAGAGTCCCCTTTGTCAAGCGGACCCCCGACATGTCGCAGCCTTCTACTTTGAGTCGGAGAGAGGACGCAGTGAGTTCTGCCTGTGTAACATTGGATCCGTTAAGGACTATGTTGTGGCTTTAAAAGCTAATTTGTGTAGGCCGAAGAGGCTGTTGCAGGCGGTTATTGCCTAGAGACTCTATGACTTAACAGCTCAGATGTTAAAATAAAAAAAAGTTAAAATACTCCCTTTTTACTTTAAATAAATATAACTGGTATTGCTGCTTTCTTAAAAGTCTCTATAATTATTTATCTCATACACTGAACACAGTGGGGGAAAAAAATACCAAATAAGAAAATTGCATTTTTTTTGGTCACGTTCAAAACATTAAAGCAAACAGTGATCAAAAAGTTGCATTTTTCATAATATTAAAAAACTATACTTGTGCCCAAAAAAAAAAAAAAAAACAGGTCCATAGAAGGAAAAATAAAAAAGTTAAAATGGCACAGCAACAAAAAGTTTTTATTTTTTAATAAGCAGTAAAATATAATGAAACTTTAAAAGTATAAAAACTTTGAGAATAAAAATAATCTGTTATATGTATTGCACAGTGAGCCCCCCAAAAAATGGAGCAATTGCATTTTTTTCAGGTTTCACGCAACAAAGGATTTTTTTTTTTTGTTAACCAGAACATTATATGTTACAGTAAATGATAAAATTGAAAAGTACATCTTGTTCCACAAAAAACAAGCACTCATTTGGCTATATAGGACAGAAGAAGATATGGAGGAAAAACAAACGCTATGTAAACAAAAATGGCTGCAGAGGGAAGTGGTTTGGTAGAGATGATCGATTTTCCAAAAATCGAGATCGAGTCGATTTTTATGGGTTTCTTGATCGTTCCGAAATTACTGGTAAAATCTAGTAAAAAAAAGCGATAGACGACCCCCTGCCAGTGCATTGACTTTAATGGGAAATGACGATCTGATCGAAAAATCGAAATTCTTTTCTAAAAATCATAAATCGACTAGATCTCGATTTCTGCAGATCTCGATTAAATTGATCAACACTAGTGGTTAGATTAAAAAAATGCGGATTTTCAACATATAGTGTTGTCCATATCAGTATTTCATTTTCTTTTAAGTAATACAAACTTAGGTCTTACCAAGGTTTTACCACAGAAGTTTCCTACAAGTTCTGATTGCTAAGACAGCACTTTATAATGTTGACACAGAGCCAAAGGAAGTCAATTAGGTCTCGTACTTCATTAATGATCCCCACAAATCACATTTATTGCAGAACTCATATTGAGTGCTTCACTAGACAGTCCTATATCTAGATACATTTCTGACATATTGGTATTAAGGCTATGAATATAGTACTGGGATAATTAATTTCTACTGTGGGGAAGTCAAGCACATCTCTTTAAGACATTACCCAATTAGATGCTCTTTGGAGTCCTATAAGTTTATGTACATATTCAAAGGTGGGCGAAAATGGTGATAAAACTGCTGTGTGGCGCAACATATTCACGTACTAGAAGATACAAACAAATTCGTTTTTGAAGTTATGTAGATCAGAGACCATTCCGATTCTCTTTCGCTTCTAATGATTTCTGAAAGTAAAAAAAAATCTATATAACCAGTATATGATATGCAAAAATGTTTTAATAGCTGCTAGAGCATATGAATTCTAATCTAATCTCCTAATGTGGGGCTTTACAAAAATAATCCTAATGTCCGGTTGGCACTAAGGAAGATATGTATGGAATTAGGCGCATGGAAGTGAATTTTTGCATCTATTTTTAAGTGTCAAATGGGCCTGAATCTATGAAAGTGGTTTCTGTGCGCTCATAAATGGAGTCTAAAATTCCCCACGCCTCGCCGGTGTGTTTGGCGCATTACAGAATTTAGATGCGTTAATAATGCTCCAAACATGTATAACGGCTATAGACAGACTGGGAATAAAAGAAAAGTCATTAGAATAGAAACTATAGTACTGATCCTGCTTGGTGGACCACAGGTACCAGCAAGACCTGTGCTGTGCTGGTCTCTTGCTGTATGTAGAATAAAAGGTGAGAGCAGCAAAAATACATTTAAAATTTAATGTAGTAAAAATTAAAACATCATCAGTGGGTTATTTAATGTAAAATTAGTTTTAGATTCTATTGAATGTAAATGCATTTTATAGGAGATATTTTATATTTTGGGGATATTATGGGCGACATGTATGAATGGGGCTGCACCAGATATCTGGGTCTTTACAGCCCGATATCAGGCGTAGCCACGTTCATACATTTTCAATTCTCCCACACGCCACTCTGGGGCGCATTACATAGCACCTGCGACGCTTTGTAATGCGCCCGGCCTCAAGTGGTATAGCTGATCCGAACTGTCGTCCGAGTGCTGGAATGCGACTGATTGATGACCCGCTGTATAGCGGGTTCATAAATCAGGCGCATTCTATGCCTTTTTAATTACATGAAATTTGGCATGCGAATGCCAAATTTCATACCTGTCGCCCTATATATTTTTATATTAATTTTATATGATAACATTTCTATTGAATTTAAGTAATTTAATTGTATAACGTTTGATAATTATCAGAAATTACTTTGTATTATTGTACTGGTGTAAATTGAGAAATAAGGGACATTTTTTCCCTAACAGCAAATCTAGCTCCACTTCGACTGCACAGGCTCTTATAGACCACATTGAACTAGGTCTGCCTGTCTGAGCAGTAATGCCGAGCCACATTCATATGAGTGTCTAATACTATGAGTGTGGTGCAACGTCCCCAGAACACCCCCTCCTGTTAGGGGCATTAAAAAGTGTCGAGTCTTGCCCATAGCAACCAATCAGAGCTCCCCTTTAATTTTTACAGAGCACTATACGAAATGAAAGGAGCGCTCTGATTGGTTGCTATGAGCTCTAGTTGTTATGGGCTCTGGTTGGTTGCTATGGGCAACAAAGTGAGTTTTAGACTGAGACAGTTTTCATACATGTAGCCTGATGTAGATATCCTTTCTTAGCAACCTCTCTGTCTCCCACGGACCTTCAAACATAACAATGCACTGTGATTCTATTCAAAAGATTAGAATGCTTTATTATGGACTGACATGATTTTTTAAAGGGTATAGGCGTGATCATACAGAGAAGGTAGGCATATTACAATCCAATCAAAGATAAGTATATTGCATAAGATATAGGTTACAATCCAATCAGTGTCTTAATGTAAAGATATCATTTAATTATTAAAATCATGACACCTCCCATCTACCAAAAAATAAAAATGAATACTCTGACATCTGCCTCAGTTACACTAATCTAATAACCTTAAACAAGCAGCAGCTATGACCTGTTATTCAAATGCCACGGTCAGACCAAATGCCTCTTAGACCAAATATTATGATGTGAGCGAACAAAAACATGTCCTTGTACCCTAGTCAGAAATTCATACAGAATATACACAAAGATTTAAGTTTGAAGAAGACAAGATGGAAGCCAAAATTAAAATGATTATCAAACTATCAAATTTTATATTCAATTCTGTTTCATTCCTCTCTTGATAATTTTAAATCATTTTAATTCCAATACATAGTACCCCTGATGTTCATAAAGAAGGGCTGTTTTTTGTTGGTTACACGCAGCATTATCAATGTTAATATTATTGACATTTTGTCTTTGGACCGTTTGGCCCCTTTGAAACTTTTCTCATGAGTATACCGAATACCTTTGATTAGATCCAGATGATAAGGCAAATAAAAAAAATTTGGGTGATGATGTGGGGCTATTCCGCTGAAACCACCCAGAGATGCCACTGAACCAAATTGAGTGGGTTAAGCTAGGAGAACCCTTACCTGCGGGGCCCTCCATTATGCTTACCCGAAACAGTAAAAATCTATTCTATACTGTAGAACCTTAAATTCTTAATGGCATCAAAAAATTGGGATCACTAATGTTGTAAATGATCATTACTATTCATTGTTTGGTGCGTTGTGTATTCCTTTGGTGTATGCATGAGTTCTGGATTAAACTTGATCAAAGGTTTGGGGTATCCCGTCTTCTTATTATATTATTGCATGTCTTGGGGCAAGAAAACCTCATGTGCCTAAGGAAAAAACCTATTGTCTTGAAAAACAATGTGGTCACCTTAAATTAGTGAATGCATTGAAAAAATAAAACGTTTATTGTCTAGGGAAGAACTTAATGTAAAAAAAAATCCTTTTTGTGCAAAAATACTATTTTAAAGGTCCAAAATCTTTGGGAATGTACCCTAACTCTGCATTTGTAGTGTGTCTATTGTATCTGAGAAGTTTGAACCTGTACTATATATGGATGAGAATTTTGGGTTTGTCATTAAAAACTACATCTTTTATGAACTGTTAGTTGTCAGGAACGGGTGTAGGTGAATGTGTGCATCTCCAGTGGTCTTGAAGACTTGCGTTTAGCTATATTGGTGTTCATGTTAACTAACTTATTGTCTTTTCCTCAAAAAAATGTTTATGTAGTTATGTGTAGACTCTATTTTTTCAAAACACCATTTTATGCATTTTATACTTGTACCCATTTTTTGCAATAACCTAAAATGTAATAACAGCTGTACGTCTTCAGATCCTTGAGTATCGTAGTATCTCACCCCTCACACTGTGGGCATCTTCCTCCCCATGTTGGCATAGTAATCTTCGGCTGATGCAGAGCCAGTAAATTTTCCTGTGAAAAGGCAGCAATAAGAACAACGACCAACCATCCTCCACCTTTACTAGCCAAAGTCTTGTGCTGGGTCGAGGGCCAAGTAATTTATTGTACGGGAGGGCATATCGATCTTCTTTTCTTCACGCGAGGGAAGGGTAACACTTTGATTTACCTCACTGTGTCTTTTGGTGATGGCTTATGGCAAAGCCACGTCTGGAGCGGTAGAGCTCGGGATATCTTTGGTTCAATGTTGGCTTGACAGAGGAGCAGAAAGTAGCAGCAGCAGTGGTATTTGCTTCGTCTCGATGGGGTTACATGTTTGCAGTGTGACGCAGGGATCCACTTTCCCTTTTCCCTTCGACTTTCACACTTGAAGGAGTGGTCATCAGAACTTGAAATGGAACGGACCACCTTTCTGAAAAAGAAACAGAACGTAAAATTTGCGAATCATAAACTTATCTCCTGGTTTGAGGGTTGTGACGGGCAAGAGTAGGGACAGGTTACATGTCCCCTACTTGATGATGCAGGTCTTTCAATTGTTTTTATAGTCTGAGAACATAGTCCACATAAGAGTTGTTAAAGATGAATGTTGAGTCTCTGGGGGTGAGAGTGGGTGATTAGGCAATTTTCCAAACAGAATTTTCATAAGGTGAAAGTTGAATTTACCCTCTGGGTGGTATGTAGTTCCATAAAACAAAGGTAAGACTTTGGGCGACCTCATATCAGTCTCTTTGCAACATTGGCTAAATAATCTTGTGGGTACGACAAATATAACTACTGTTTCCCCATTTAATCTTAGCATAAATGGTGTGTAATACATTACCAGTGAGTGAAAAGTAAGTCTCTTGATTACTTGAAGCAACCTATGGTACAGAAAAAAATTTAACAAAAACCCAAAGACATACAATAATCTTCCTAACCTTTGGTAGCTGTTTACCTGTAGGATCTTGGAAAGGGCCCTTGGTTGATGGAGGTGTGAAGGTAAAGCTCTCACTGCTCCACCACCACTCTGCTGAGGTACATCTGGCAGGGCGACTTCCGCTTTTGCAGTGAAACCTTGTGCACACCAGTGTGTGGAGACCAAATTCGCATCGCTGTCTTCCCACAAGGGGTTTAGCTTCAGCTAGCGTTGTCAGGAAATTTTTGGGGTCTTGGCTTTCCTTCACTGTTATAGACCATCTGAAATCTGGGTGCACCCCATAACCTTCCATCGGGCCTTTTCCCTACGGAGAAGCAAATTTGGAAAAACAAAAGTTTACAAAGTTTCGGGTAAAGACACAGTTACTATTTTTGAAGTATGTGCTTAATATTTCACAAAAGCTGTTACTTCAGAATAGGATTTCTCAAAAAACACAGTAATCTCTTTTGCATAGCTCGAAGCTCAAAAGTTTAACAACAAAATTTTTTTTTTTACAAAAAAATAAATCAGGGCAAATGTGTACTGTCTTTCCTTCAGACAACTCACATGCTTGCAAGTAACTAAGTCTGGGTTCTCAAATTTTCAAATTTCTTCAACTTTCTTCCCTTAAATCTGGGCGCGGCAGTGTTATGGTCTCCGCCCCCTCAAGTCTGTCAAAAGGCCTCTCTCTGACTCACTACCTCCTCTCTCTGAACCTAAATGTGACAACAAAATAACAAGGTTTCACTTCAAAGCACCTGTGCAGGTGGTGGATGTTGGAGTGACTAGTGGAGTGAAAGGCTCCCACCAGCGAATTGGGCCTGTGATACTTTTGACAATTCAGGGTACATACACAGACTGAGGAACCCAGACATTCAAAATTGACCAAAACTCGGCGGGTTTTCTCTACAGACAATGCATCAGCCGCTATGGCTCTAAGGCATATACGCATTTCTCTCTAAACAACTGCTTCACAACTGGGTCTAATGACCCCTGCAGCTAGCTATCTATTGGGACTTTAGCACAGCTTGTGCATGTCCTTTGAACTTTAAGGCAAAACAAGTGGAAGGGCTTTGTGTAATCTGGTAGCCCAGAGCACCAGGGCTGAGAGGAGAGCATTTTTGAACTTCTCAAACAGCCTTCCTGGTCTCGTCAATGTATGTGAATGGTTTCAGCCACAGAATCTTGGTTTAAATCCTATAATTGTGGGGAGCAATAAACACTAATATGCAGTAACCACCATTCCCGAACTATCTCAGTCGCTGTTCAAATTTATGGGAATGGACAAATTGTACAGCTGCTACATGTCTGAAGTAGGTATCTGTGGCCTGTGTAAGGCAGTGTCCCAAAGTAAGTCACCTGTCTTACATTTTCTGTAATTTGTATCAGGGGACTTTTGTCCGTAGTCTGCAAGAAATTCAAGCAGAGCTTGTGTCCGTAAGGCTATTCAATTTCAGCCTTTCATGGGTACTCGGGTTTTGTGTATGTGTGCAACTGGATTTACAAAGCAATGTGTATTTGTGGGGTGTTTGCTATCTGCCCCACCTCTGTAGAATTCATATTCCACAGGTGTTTGTGGATGTTTTTTTTTTTTTTTTCAGTATTGAACAATACTTTATAATCTGTTATGGCTTATTCCTTTGCTGGTACACAGCGTCTCTGTTTTTCTCAAGTGTAGCCTATATGTGAATGTCATCTAAGGTGCAAAAGATGGTGCACCCAAGCTGAGATTGCCTAAAAAAATCATTTTCCCAATAAGCTCAGTGGGGCATCTACTGAAATGGTTGAATGAATGTATAGTAGGAGCGGCTTAGTTGTTTACTAATGTGTACTATAAAATAGGGTTTGCCTTTACCACTACATCTATGGCTTGGGAATGGTCCTTTGTGTAGCTGGAAGAAAATCAGTGTTAATGAGAGACAATTTAATTTAGATCTTCTGTATCTAGAAGGAAAAACGCTTATATTGCCTCTTAGTTTTCCCGGAGAGAGAAAAAATCCTAAAATTAGTGTAAAAAAAAATAAAAAATTCCAGTGGAATAGGGTTTGTCCACTAGTCAGAGTGCGTCTCTGACCCATTTCATCCTGATTGGCCTCTGTTTGATGTGAAAAAGGTGTAATAATTTTACAATATCCTGACCTGACATGTTATGCTATGTTACATTTCTTTTTCTAACCTTTCCCCTGACTCTTGTGGTTGTCTTTTTTTATAATCTCCCACTAACCTAGCAAAAGCAAACAACTCGCTACTGAATATGATTTTCTTTCTTTTCCTATTAGGGGGGTCGTGTAGTTTGTGGTGGGATCAGCTCCCTTTCCTCTACGTTGTCTCCCCCCTCCCTTAAGATGTTTGAAATGTTTAATCTGTGTGTAAACCTGGTCCTTTTAGTTTGGGCTAGGTACCTGTATTTCATATGCAGGTGGATGTACTGTGAATGTATGATGCTGATGTTTTTGTGCAATGGGAGTGTATGTTCCTGTAATTGAAGGATAATCTCCTAATGTAATGCTTTTCTCTTTGATGGGTGTAACTACAGCTCCTTGGCCCCCTTCTAGAGATTCTATAAATGGGGCACTTGGATTTACCAGATTTAACGGGGAGGAATACCTAGGCAGGTCAGGATATAAACCTGCAATATCACTATCTGATTTTTTGGGGGTTTGCAATGAAGTGTCTGCTCGTGTAGAGGTCTGGGTAAGGGCTATTGAAGCATCTTTAGCGATGCTACTGTAAGGTCTCTCTTTATTTGAGACCGCATGCTCTGTACTAAGCATGTAAACATGTCATCCAGCATCATCTACAATGTTCATTAGCTTTTGTGGTTTATCAATACTTTTTTTTGACTGTACCACCATCTGAAGGTTTTGGTGTAGTTTTCAAGAGGTGTAGCAGTGTCAGTGGTGTTTAATGATGGGCTTGTCAGTGTTAAACTGAGGGGTCCCCTGAAGCTAACAACTGCGTTTTGGCTTTTACCTATCCAATTGCAAAACAATTTCAATTCCTTTCTTTCTTTTGACAACAAGAATCTATGTTATGTAATGTCTCTAAATCACATGTACCTTCTTGAGGTAACTCAGGTATACACAATCGCCATTTACTCCAAAAATATGTATGTCTACCCCCTATATTTTTAGGGATATGGGGCATAGGACTTCCTCAGGTATAAGGATGTACTATTTTTCCTATCTGGGGGCACATCAGACTTGTTCTTTCTGCAAATTGATGACACATAAAACCCCCTGTTTATGAAAGTCCTTATTAACCAAGGAATAGTACCCACCTCGTCAGAAGGACTTAAAACAATTGTTTTATAGCCTCCTATAATACCCTTCACTGAGGCACTCCTTGCTCAGTGGACACTTTTCTATATTACTTAAAAAAGTTTGAGCTGTGGCGATTGTCTAGTACCTTGTTGTAATCATACAAAACAATGGACAAAATTTTCAAATGAAAAGTAATAACTTTACTTCTATGCGAGGACTTATTATAGTAAACAGTTATACTAACAGCAAGGAAAATATTCATGTGCAAAAATAACGCATATATACAACCCCAAAAAAAGAAGGAAGAAAATAGCAACAATAAACACATTAATGTGCATACACAATGCAAACCAAACCAGTATGAAGTAAGCTAAATTATTCACCCCCTTGAGGGCAAACCGCCCCTAAGGAGAAGAAAAAAACAGAAGACAAAAAAAAAAGCCCATCCAATAAAACATGGATACAAGACAACAAAACCAAAATTCAGTAACAAAACAGATAACTTATTTCACTTTTAAAGCAAGACTGCAAATTGTGACTTTCTTATCTGAACCTCAAAAATTTTACAACTCTATAAAAATTTAACCCAAACTATAAACCAAATGATCGTGGGAGAGGAAGAATAATAGAGAAACCTCACTCACTCAAGCGATTAACAGGATCCAACACCTTTTTGCAGAGAAGCTATGGATTTTGTGTGTGGCAAATGCTCACCGTGCTAGCAGATCCCCGGTTCTAAAGCAAAGGGGTGCTTGCGGTATCCCGTTCTTCACTTGGTGATAGGTTTTTTGAATCCGATTTCACGGCACCAAAATGATGGTAGATATCCTTTCTTAGCAACCTCTCTGTCTCCCACGGACCTTCAAACATAAAAAATGCACTGTGATTCTATTCAAAAAATTAGAATTGCATTTATTATGGACTGACATAATTTTTTAAAGGGTATAGGCGTGATCATACAGAGAAGGTAGGCATATTACAATTCCATCAACGATAAAGTATATACATAAGATCATAGGTTACAATCAATCAGTGTCCTTTAATGTAAAGATATCATTTAATTATTAAATCTGACTCCTCATTACCATAAAAAAATTAAAAATGATTTATCTGACATAAGCCTTAGTTTACACTAATCAATAAACCTTAAACAATGCAGCAGCTATGACCTGTTATTCAAATGCACACGGTCAGACCAAATGCCTCTTAGACAAATATCTATGATGTGAGCGGAACCAGAACATGTCTTGTATCCTAGTCAGAAATTCATACAGAATTTACAACAAAGATTTAAGTTTGAAGGAAGACAAGGATGGGAACGCCATAAATTAAAATGATTATCAAAAAAAAATCAAACTTATATTCTATTCTGTTTCATAGCCCAATGCGCCTTACACATTAGTTTGGTGCCTTATATATCGTAGCCTGCTTACTATTGGCACATTTTACACCAGAAAAGGGTAAAAAACCCTTTAATAAATGTCTCCCTAAGTAGTCTAAACCTCTAGTACTGCTCCTGGGGTAAATAAGAGGGGGGCAGCCAGGGAAACATGACCTTCCTCCATGGTCTTCTCCATGTACCCATGCAAGGCTTAGATAGAGGGAAGCCTCAGATCTGAAACACAAAAAGTGAACACCCCAAGGGTGCTTCTATTCTTACCACAGTCTGACAACAAAGTCTGGCCTGGTGAAGTTATAATGTGTTTTTAATCCCTTACCGCCAAACCCAGTTTTTGAGTGAGACACGTTTTTCAAATCTGAAATGTGTCAATTTATGTGGGAATAACTTCTTATTGGTTTTACCTATCCATGTGACGCAGTGATTGTTTTCTCATTTGTTATTGAAAAATATAAAAATGAGAAATTCTGGAAAAATTTGCCTTCTTCCAACTTCAAAAGTTTTTGCGTTTAAAGAGAACCTGTCACATAGGTTGTGCCCCCCTTGCTGAGGACAACACAAGCTATTATGAGACCTGCTGTTTCCAGCACTATGCCCCTTATTCTGTAAAAATGGCTGGGAGGTTTTAGAGAATTTAATGCCAAAATCTTATTCATGAGCAGGTTAAGCCCGCATACCAAAGGCTAGCCCGCCCATGGCAGTTAGTTATTCACATGTTTCTACCTATTCAAAGTAATAGGTCTATCAGTTGAGGTGGGCGGGGCTAGCCTCAGGTGGGTGAGGCATGAAAAAAACGACTCTTTGTTTGACTCTTTTCTGGCTGAAAACTGCAGATTTGAGCATTAAACACACGAAAACTACAGCATCTTACAGAAAATAGGGGGCACGCACAGTGCTGGAAATCAGCAGGTCTGACACTAGCTTGTTCTGTCCTCAGCAAAGGAGGCTGTGACAGGTTCTCTTTAAGACAGATAGTTATACTACACAAAATATTTTATTAACTAGCATATACCAGGTCTACTGCAGGTTGGCATCATTTTTTAAATGTGTTTTTTTTTTTTTTTTTTTTTAAACAGTGGGGGGTTTAGAAATTTAGTAGTAGTAATTTTTCACATTTTTAAGAAAATATGCAACACAGATTTTTTTTTTTTTAGGAACCAGTCCAGTTCTGATGTTGTTTTAAGGGGCCTGTATATTAGACACCCCCATAAATGATTCCATCTAAGAAACTAAACCCTTTAAAGTATTCAAAATAACATTTAGGTAGTTTGTTAACCCTCTAGGTTTTTCACACGAATTAAAGCAAAGTGGAGATGAAAATTCAAAATTTCATTGTTTTTGCAGATTTTAAATTTTAATCCATTACTTATTCTAACACAAATGTTGCTAAGAAAATGCAGTGCAACAATGATTCCCCCGATTCTACCATTTTTAGAGATATCCCATGTCTGACCCCGGTGCGCTATTCGGCTCAACCATAAGCCTCAGAATAGGAGGAGCACCTACTGGACCTTGAGACCATTGGGGGTTGGTTTCTGGCCTAATATAATCCCATTAATGGACCCGTCTTTTATATAATGAGGAACTTGTGGTAGTCTACTGGGCTGACAGAGTTTTGTTTCACTGGTGCAAGTGAAAAGGGTGTCTCAGCCGGACGAGGTTGTGAGTGTTGTGCCACACCGGCAGTCGCGTGGGCTATCCTCTCTGACTCCCTGTGCCTCCTTGTGCCAGCTTGAACAGAAGGGTACATATGAAACAGTTTCCATACCCTTAGGGGATGCGGAACGTCACATATGCATCACATATTGGGTTACGTGTCAAAACGCAGCCAGAGGGTTCTGACATGCTGCAACGAACAGAGGCTTGCTATAACTGTGCTTTTAATATCATGGCCAATACTCTTCCAACTTGGCTGGGTCGGCGATTGTCCGGGGTCCCCACAGGCTTAGGGCAGCCACCTACCCTGCCCAATGGAGCGACAGCCAGGCCGGGCAGACAGGCCCCCTACGCCAGACGGCTGGGTCACAGACCCAGCCATGAAGCCATCACGGCCGCCGCCTGCACTAATTACCTGACTAATTACTGGCCCTATTACCTGGCTAATTGCTGGCCCTATTATCTGTCTACTGGCCCTATTATCTGTCTACTGGCCCTATTACCTGTTCACTGGCCCTATTACCTGTCTAATTACAGGCCCTACTGCCTGTCAACTGGCCCTATTACTGTCCACTGGCCTATTCTGTCTACTGGCATATTAACCTGGCTTATTACTGGCCCTATAATGGCTAATTGCTGGCCCTATATCTGTCTCGGGCCCTATTACCTGTACACTGGCCTATTACTGGGCTAATTACTGGCCTATTAACATGGATAATTACTGGCCCTATTACCTGTCTTATTTCTGGCCCTATTAACTGTCCACTGGCCCTATTACCTGTCTACTGGCCCTATTACCTGGCTAATAACTGGCCCTATTACCTGGCTAATAACTGGCCCTACCTGGCTAATTACTGGCACTGGCCCTACCTAATAATTACTATCACTGGCCCTACCTGGCTAATTACTGGCCCTACCTGCCTGAATACTGGTACTAGCCCTGCCTGATTAATTACTGGCCCTGCCTGATAATTACTGGCCCTATCTATTAGGGGATAATACGGGGGGTGGGGGCTACAATCTATGGGGGAGGATATTACAGGGGGGGGTTACGATCTACAGGGGGCTATTAAAAACCTACTACAGTTGGGGCCGTAAACCATACCTACTTAAATGGTGGGGCAACATTACTACTATTTACTTAAATCCCTTTAAGGGTCCCGGCTTTTTTTTTTTTTTTGTTGACACGTTTGTTTTTCCTCCTCGCCTTTCCATGAGCCATATTGGCGGGACAAGATGTTACTTTCTAATTGGTGTTACTTCATATTACTATAGAATATACTGGGAATTCCGCAAAAAATTCCAAGTGGGACAAATTGTGAAAAAAAAAGTTATTTTTAGCCCTTTTTGCGGGGGTTTTGCGTTTAAGACGTTCAATCTTACGGTCAATAAATGTGTTATCTGTTTCTAAAGGTTGATAAGCATCGGCCAATTCCAAACATGTAAGGTTTCCGTTTTATGTTTTGGTACCGTAAAAAAAAATCCAAACTTAACTATTTTTCTGCTGGACCAATAACTTTTTTGTATAACACCTACAGACGTAGTAGAGGGGCATTTTTTGCGGGCGGAAGTGTACTTTTTATCGCTAGCAGTTTGGAATGCATGCAACATTTTTGATACACTTTTATTACCATTTTTTAAGTGACATAAGGCATGACCTAAAAAACGCAATTTGGCGTTTGGAATTTTTTTTTCTTCTACGGTGTTCAGCGTACGGGATAAATGATGTTATATTTTTATAGATCGGACTTTTTCGGATGCGTCGATACCAAATATGCGTAACTTATTTTATTGTTTTTATTTGTAAAATGGTGAAAGGGGGGTGATTTGAACTTTTAATACTTTTTTTTTTTGCACTGTAAAACTTTATTTACTTATTTATTTTACTTTAACATTGAGACCACCTATGGTGCTTGACCACTAGGTGGCACGATTGTCAATACAGTCTAATGCATTGCATAGGAAAATGCATTAGGACTGGCCAAGTTGGCGGTTTCCCCCTTTCCTGTCTGCGGGAACGGAAGAGTGGGGCAAACCAGGAACATGGAAGTGACAGGACCTTCCCAAGGCTACCCACTGCCATGTTGGGCGATGGATCGTTGCAGACTATGCTGCGACAGAGGTGCCGATCACCCTCAAGAGACGGTGCGGGGGCACCTTTCTTAATTCATTCAGACGCCGCGGCCATTATTTGCCCGGTGTTGAGGGTTGTTGTTTTTTAAGTGTTTATTTTTTAAAACAGCGCGGGCGGGTGACGCTTGCCCATTCGCGCTGTAATGGCCGGGGGTGTTAGCGGCGACTTAGCTGCTAACACCGCCGGTATGCGGGGGGGGTCGCGGAGCAAACTCCCTGCAAAGCCCCTTATGGACTCATACATCCAGGGTCCTTAAGGGGTTAATGGGGGTGTTTGTAACAGAGGTAGGAATGGTAGTGAAGTGCTGATAAAGTGAGGATTCTAAGATGTTTTACACCCACTTCGTGAGCAGACACATTTTCTTTTTCATTAGCACACCCCGGTTTGAAAACCATAACCATTTGGTTATTCTACTAATTTTTGTCCTTTTTTTCTGTGATATTTTTTCTTTTATTTTTACATTCGTTTTTTCTATAATACAAGGGAAAATATTAAAAAAAATTCTAAAGTCTGCTTATTACATTTTAAATTAATTTATTTATTTAACAGTAAGGTGGCGTTAAAATCAGTTTTGTAATAGTGTCACTTATCAATCATGGACATTTATATAAATAGGTGATATAAAGTTTAATGGTTGTCGACGTATGGCTAAAAATTGCAGTTTGGCCTGTTAATTTTTTTTTTTTTTACAATATTGTGTGTTTTTATTTTATCTTTTATTTCAGTTTTTTTCTGATTTCTCCTGTATCTGGGGCTGGTTACAGGAGAAATACAGGGGAAAACACAAATACAGAGAATCTGCAACTACTAAGCCTGAATGATAGCGTGGAAGCAGGCAGCTGGCACGCTTTCTGCTAGTCTGTATATACAGCACTTCTTGAGTACTGTATATACAACCAACTGGAAAACAGGGACAATAACCCCATAAGTAAAAATAATGTATCAGTCAGCTCACCTAGGATGCAGGGTGGTCACACTCTAAGACGCAGGTCCTCTGCTCCAGTTGCAGATGTATGCAGAAAATAACGTTTCAATAACTGGTGAATATTAGGGCAGCCGGGCAGCGAGGGTACGAGAATAATCCATTAAAATCAATATTATTTAGTACTTGGATTAAAAAATCCCAAGAGGCATGATAAAGGGAAAACAAATGCAAAAACACCCTGTGTCTCTGCACTAACGAGTTTCGGGCATTTCTTGCCCTTAGTCGTAGCCCCATAACGACCGACCGCTGTCGGTCTTGATGACAGACATTTCAGGTTGTTCGTCTGCAGCGACATCTCTTAACATCGCTGCAGACATTGGGATTTGCTCCCTGCGCTTAACCCTTTGATTGCTGCAGTCAGTGACTGCAGGGCAATCAAAGAACTTTTTCCTGCTCTGTTGGGTGATCGAGACTCCCGGTGACCCGACAGAGCCCAGGAACGGCTGCACAGTCCCTGGGGCTACTCTAGGTCCCCAGGGCTATCTATGTAAGAAGCCAGCGATCAGGGCAGACTGCTCTGTGTCAAACTGACACAGATTATAATGTATTAGCATATATGAATATGCTAATACATTACTAAGTGAAAAAAAATATAAAACAGTTATCCCTTCATGGGATTTAAAAAAAAAAAAAACATAAAAAAAAAGCATAGAAAAAAAGAAATAAAATAAAATAAAAGTAAATATTTAATAAAAAATAATTGTGCATACATTACACACAAGAAAACCCTACACGTATTATGTAGCCTGTAATAACCTGTAGAATTGATCTAACAAGTTAAGTGTGAAATGTGAATGGTGTAAAAAAAAAATTATCAAATTTTGCAATAATTTATAAGTGAACTTAAACTATTCCACCAAAAAGAACAACTAGTCCCGAATAAAACGAGGCCTCATGCAACTGCGTCATTGAAAAAGTAAAAGAGTTATGACAGTTAAACGCAGGAAGACAAAAATTGAAAAAATGTGCTGGTCATTAACTACTCTTCAGGCATTCGGCCTTAAAGCGTTGTACTACATCTCAAAGTTTCATAGAATGCATGAAGATATAATGCTGCTTGGCTTGGTCCACTTCTGGTCAAGCTGTCTGTAATTATCAATGATGAGCTAGTGTATTTCAGGACTTCTCTGTTTTATCATTCTAGTTAAATTAAAAATTACTTCTCTGAGGTCTGGAGAAGCTTTGAGCTAATGTAAAACAGTTAGAGTAATTAGTCTTTTGTCTGAAAGATCAAATAACACACAAGCTTTCACACTGGCAGCTGTGACCTGTGTCACTCCCTGCTATCAGAGAGAACAGCAGGGGAGGAGAAGTACACAGGTCGGTCACTTGGGAAACCATAGAGAGCACAGAAGGTGATAAAATAACTTGTGGCTCCTTAACAAAAAAAAAGATGTTGAACAACGCATATATTTGGAAAAACCGTCTTCATTTAGTGTTCCCTACATTTTGAAAGCTATTCATTGTAGCGAGACAACCCCTTTAAGGGGTTAATAAACCATCTGTGCAGAGATAAGCTATCACGTCCAGACATGTATAGTCAACTCGTAGTCATAAAAAAGTGAAAATGTATGTGAGACTCCTGCTTTAGTGCATCAGCTTTTTGATGACAGAAAGCACAGTAGCTTTGTTTGTCTTCATGTCCAAAAATTTTAAAAAATCTGTGTCAAGCCTAGGAGATCAGATGAACACAGGGGTTTGGTCTTTGAAGTCACACCCCTTTTGACCTGCCCTCAAAACTTCCAACATAAGGGAGAAAGTAGGGTTTATTTTAAGAGAGAGGAAAATAACCGAAGCAAAGTATCCTGGGGCTTGTAACTTTGCAGAGATAGAGAAACGGCTTTTAAACAGGAAATGCTACTGCTCATTTGCAGAGAAGGCAGGCTACATTCAGCAATAGAAAACCACAAATTAGCACAGAAAACATCACATAGAGATGAATAAAGCCTCAGGTGAACCATTTAGGAAGTGTTCTTTTTTTCTGTTTCGCCAGACACCCTATGTAATGGTTTTCTGTAACTAAAGAAGATTCTTTTGTGTTACATTTTTTTTGAAGCTGTGGGAAGTCATCAGTTCAGTATATCAGCAATCCCTTTTCCCCCTAAATGCCAAAATGTCCTCTATTGCATTACTCCATAACACACTGAAGAACCCTTTGGAAGAACAGAGATTAGCTATCACTAACAAGATTCCAGTAAAAGAACATGCAATCACAGAGACTACTGAGTGTGTTTGACTCCACGGAACAAAAATAAAAGGGTTATGGAATTGATTGCCAGATCAAGGGCTGAAAGAAAAACAATCTCAACACTGCATTAAAAAGTCTAGACATATTACAGAGCGATAATAGGATTTATATTTCTGGGTGTATAATCAGATGGCGAGGCACGGAGCTTTAATACCTAAACTAATCATGCCACCTAATGCAAGTTTATTTTGTACAAAATTATTCCTACCTAATATGAGTCTTTTCTGCACTGACTTTATCCGTTTGCAGTCAAGAGAAGAGAAAAATATTTTTTTCCTAATACCTCGTATGTAGGTCGATGCTTTGTAATGAGAACCAATTTTATTCCAGGGATAATTGCTAAGAGTGGAACATTTTTCAGCCATTAGATGCATGCACAGAAAGGACCATTCTTTGTTGTGAGGGTCAATCAATTTTACCAACACCAAAGTTGTTGAACTAAGGTCTTGCAGGTCCGATTAATTGATAATGTGTCATGTCCTCTCTGCTGATTAAACACAATGTACATTGATGATGGCTGAGAGCCTAACATAAGGAGATAAGTACTGAAAAAGAACTCTTTTCTGCCAGGGTAGACATTTTAGTATATGAGGTGGATGTACACATACATTATACATTTATGACTATTGGGTTAACGGTTATTTGATTTGGTTGGATTAGCAGGAAATGTCGGTCATATATTCTACTTTATGTATATATTCTACTTTATGTATATATTCTACTTTATGTATAAATTATTTTAGGTTCTTTAAATGTGCTCTTTAGCTAATCTTTTATTTCTGTTTAGCATATGCTATATATTGGAATATATTGGACCAGATGTATCAAACGGACTGCGCCAGCTTTCTGGCGGGCTGTCCAATAAAAATAATGTTGTTGGCCATGTCCAAAGTATGTATAAAAGATTTTGGGTGATATCCTAGACAATTTTGACTGCAACAATTATTAGGGGCTATGTGGCGCCACTTTTGGAGGATTAGAAACATTTACGAATATTGCTTGACAGAATAGGTCACTAAAATATTGACCCATTTTCAAACTGGCATGCTTCTGTGACCATGACACTCACCATGAGTCATATTTATTAAACACAGTGCAATTTTGACGAATGCTACACTAATCTAATGAGAAGCCACACTGTCAAGTCTGCTATCTGGCCCATTGTTTTTTATGTTCGTTAGGTCCCCTTTGTGTTTTGTCTTGCCATATCTGTCGCACTTCTTGCTTTCTCTCAAGTGCTTTGGTCATGTGCTGTCCCGCCTAACTGGGACGCACCATTACATGTGTATTCTTGTTATGTTTAGATATGCTATGTTGTTGTGTTATGCTGCCACCCTATGGCTGTTTTTTGCAACTGTTTGTATGGTTATGTAGGACCAGGATGTAATGCCCATACTTCTTTGCTTCATGTTCCTCCTCCTGTAGCTGTTACTCCAGCTTATTCAGACATGTTTGCACAGAGCTGAGAATTCGTTTTGACCGCATATATTGTAATCTCCTGTGGGTTATCTCAAGGTACAGTCAATAAATACCCTGAAGCACATCCATTGCATCCTTCTTAATGGACTCCACATGCTTCGGAAGGGGATTAATATATCGAGTTCACTATCTTCCATTTGCTTGTACAGAGACAGGCTTCTCACATCTATCAGGGACTTCTCTAATGTACATCGGGGGCTGAAGAGTCACTCTGATTGGATTTCTTACCCTTTTTAAATGTTTTTACACATTTGTCTTTTTGCTCAATCAAGTCATATTTTTATCATAAATTCATAAATTATTGGTGTGTGCAAAAAGCTTTGTGTTCCTTTCCTTGCTATTTTTTTTTGCACTGTACAGGCTATAAAACCAACAAGTCATTTAACTTGCATGATAAATTTAATAAAAAATCTTAAAATAAATAACTTTAGAGATGTGTTTTTGACCTTTCAGCTGTGATGAAAATGGGATGAAAAGATGTAAAAAGAAATATGAAAAAAAGCAGTAGAAGCAGCACTTCAAAAACCTGACTTTATTGACCCAAGAACCGCAACGTTTCAGCCCTAAACAGGGCTTGAAAAAAGCCCTGTTTAGGGCTGAAACGTTGCGGTTCTTGGGTCAATAAAGTCACGTTTTTGAAGTGCTGCTTCTACTGCTTTTTTTCTACTTGGATTTTTGGCCATGATCCTGGCCTGAAGAGCGTGCATTCTCATCTTAAATAAGATTTTTCATTTCTTGCTGCTGTTGCACTATTTGTTGCTTATCTAAAAAGCCATATGACACCCAAAGTGGGAAACATGAAAACACCAGTTCATCCCACAAAAAAAGGTCATTACACAGCTTCCTCAACAGAAAAATAAAAAACTTAAGGCTTATTAGATTATAGTGACACATAAACACAATAAAAACACTATTGTTTTAAAGTGCTATATAATAAAAAAAAAAGCAAAATACATAGAGTATCGCTGTAATCATATCAACCCATAAAGTAAAAATAACATGTCATGTATACTGCACGTTGAGCACTGTAAAAAAAATAAATAAATAAGAAACACTACTAGGATTGCTGTATTTTTTTCATCCTGCTTCTGAAATAATGGACTAAAAAGTGATCAAAAAGTAACTTGTCTGCCAAAATGGTATGAATGAGAACATCAACTAATCTCGAAAAAACAAACCCCTATAAAGCTGTGTATACAGAAAAATAAAAAATCTATGACTCACAGACTATGGCGATGAAAAAACATGTTTTCATTTATTTTAAATGGGTTTTGTCACAAAGTAAAATTGACTTGGGAAGCTTGTAAATGAAATAAACATTTTCATCATTCATCATTATTAAAAATTCTATACCTTTTTTGTTTTAGCTGCTCCCTTAATGATCCATAGTGTACAGCTCATCTCTAGAGGATCCAACCATTGACGAGAGTTCCTCAGTCCTGGCCACACATGCTCAGTCATCACCTCTCCTCTCATACAGCTACTGTCAGTCTATTCCCTACCTAGTAATCACACACACAAAAAAGAAACCTCAATGAGGTCTGTGCATTGATAAAGAGAAAAAAATTCCACAGGTTTGGTTCCTGCAGGCATTTAAACCTAAAACCCCTGTGCTGTGAGGCAAAAACTGTAACGACTAAGCTACAATGTAGCTACTCACAGTTCTTTACATAAACAGACTAGAGTGAGAACACTGTAGAGAAAGGCATGGTGATGTCAACCCACTTCTAAGCACACAGAGCTAAATAGGAATAGAGGACATGAAAGGGCTTCATGGCAAAACCCCTTTAAGTGTTTGTATTCTATAAAATATTTAAAACCTTAAAAATATATAAATTTCATATCGCTGTAATCGCATTGACCTTCTGAGTACATTTAAAAAGTCATTTATACCGCACAGTGACTGCAATAAAAATAGAAATAACAAACACTACCAGTATTGCTGTATTTTGTTCATACTGCCTCCCAAAATCCCTTATAAAAACCGATCAGAGTGTCATATGAACTCCAAAATGGTCAAATTAAAAACATCAACTCATTTTGCAAACCCTTAATCAGCTCTGTATACAAAAAAATAAAAAAGTTATAGCTATCAGACTATGACGACATAAATATTCTATTTTTTTGAAAAACGCATTTCTATTGTGTAAAAGTAGTAAAACATAAAACTTTATAAATGTAACATTATTGTAATTGTACCAACCGCATAGTAAAGTTATCATGTCATTTATAACGCATGATGAAGGCTGTAAAAATGAAACCTAAAAAGAATGGTGGAATTGCTTTTTTTTTTATATCCTACTGCTAAAAAAACAATGAACGTCTATAATTTTAAGGGTAGGTTAATTTTAACATCAAGAGATAGAATATCCCCCCAAAAAATCTAGAAAATCACATTGTATAAATAATTTAAACTGATTTGCATTTTGCAGTGAGAAATAAGTATTTGATCCCTCTGGCAAACAAGACTCAATACGTGGTGGCAAAACCCTTTTTGGCAAGCACAGCGGTCAGACGTTTTTGTAGTTGATGATGAGGTTTGCGCACATATCAAGAGGAATTTTGTTCCACTCCTCTTCGCAGATCATCTCTAAATCATTAAGGTTTTTAGGTTGTCGCTTGGCAACTTGTAAAATCAACTCCCTCCATAAGTTTTCTATGGGATTAAGGTCTGGAGACTGGCTAGGCCACTCCATGACCTTAATGTGCTTCTTTTTGAGCCACTCCTTTTTTGCCTTGGCTGTATATTTTGGGTTATTGTCTTGGTGGAAGACCCAGCCACGACCCATTTTTAATGGCCTGGCTGGAGGAGGCTGTCACTCGAGATTTTACGATACATGGCTCCATCCACTTTCCCATTGATGCGGTGAAGTAGTGCTGTGCCCTTAGCAGTCCAAGAAACATGTGAACTAGGGGTGGATCCTTGGAGCCAAGAGGGACATGAGGAGGCAAAAGTTAACAACAAAATAAGTGAGCAAAATTGAACTAGGGGGGCACAACGGATGGCCAAAAGACAGGACACAGAATGGATGTCCAGCAGGATACAGCCGACAGGTAAAGGTCAGCTGCAGGAAGGAACAGAAACAGGATTACAAAGAACAAAGACAGAGTACAGCAAGTCCAGCATGAACATAAGAATCTCAGGCCCTGAGTGCAACATATGGCAAGGCTAAATATTTCCCCCAGGGAGTAAGATGGACGGCAGCTGAGAGCAGATAACTATTGCCCTGCTGGAAGGCACGGAGCACATTAAATGGCCAACACAGCTGCCCCAGGGTCCAAGGAATGATGTAAGCAAGACCTTACAGTACCCCCATCTTATGAGGGGCCTCCGGACCCTCAGCCAGAACAGCAGATTCCAACCAAGAGCCGTGGCTCTGACCCCCAGAACAGCAGACATGGCACTGGCCCAGATCGGCAGGCGCAGCCCTGGGCCCCGGATTGGCAGGCACAGCCCTGGGTCCCGGATCGGCAGGTGCGGCCCTGGGCCTCGGATTGGCAGGTGCGGCACTGGGCCCCGGATCGGCAGGCGCGGCACTGGGCCCCGGATCGGCAGGCGTGGCACTGGGCCCCGGATCAGCAGATATGGCACTGGACCTCGGATCAGCAGACACGGCACTGGGCGCCAGATCAGCAAACATGGCACTGGGCCTCAGCTGTCACCCAAAGATAGTCAGCCAGGTTCAACAGGTCAGCAAAACCCAGCATTCAAAACCCAGACAGGACTTATGTCTCGTGAATCCATTTTTTGGGGGCCTAAGATTTTTGTGCCATTTTTCAAGGACTTTGTTGAAAAGACACCAAAAAACATACAAAATGCAAATAGTCCAAGAAAAACGTGAACTAGGGATGGATCCTTGGGGCTGAGAGGTACATGAGGGGGAAAAAGTTAAAAACAAAGCAAGTGAGCAAACTTTGGCCAGTAGGCACAATGGATGTCCAGCACACAGGATACAGTCGACAGGCAGAGGTCAGCTCCAGACAGGAACAGAAAAAGGATGACAAAGACCAGAGACAGGGTGCAGGACATCCAGCATGAACATCAGAATCTCAGATCCTGAGTGCAATAAATGGCAGGGCTAAATAGTTTCCCCAGGGAGTAAGATGGATGGAAACTGTTAGTGCAGGTTAACTATTGCCCTGCTGGAAGGCATGGAGCACATTAAATGGCCAGAACAGCCGCCCCCAGGGCCAAAACATGATGTAAGCAAGACTTTACACAAAGTTAAAAGGAACACTAGCAATGGAGGGATTTAAACAGCAGAGCACAAGGCTGCAGATATCTAAAGGGTTAACGTTTTTCAGTGAGAAAATAAATAAGTGCCTGTGCTGCTGATAAAACACAGCATGGAGTGATATCACCAGCCCAATGAAGGCTACTAGAGCAAATAGAGGTGGTAGGTAACTTAGAAAAGCTTGTGTACATAAGCAGCAAATAAGAACTGCTCCAACTCTGAAGGGAAGCAAAATCAGAACAGCAATGTATTTGGTAATAGTATTCAACCAAATCACTGCAAAAAGCGATCCCTTAAATTACAATATTAAAACAAGTACGAAAATTCTTTTACAGATGTAGCAGAGTACAGCTTGACCATGATATCACGGCTTTACGTGTTATCTGCTCTGATCTGTATACAAAGGCCATTGAAATGCATTGAAAAAGCTGAGATAACATTCTGTGCCGTGATATCACGGTGCAATATCTGTTCTGCTACATCTGTATGTCCCCCAATATATCCACAGAGCCAAATGGAGAACCAGTAGGACATAGAAGTGACATATTGTATTGAAAGCACCCAACCAAATTGGTGGTATCAGAAGAAATGGAATGAATGTCTCACCAAATTGTCAGAAGGGGTCCAAGTGAGGAACAGGGATGAAAATGAAACACAAAAATGATATATACTAACACTGACCTACATGCTACAGGATTGACCCTTGCTGAAGCAATTCTCAGATAGGCCTTTCTCTGACCTTAGCACTCACCCGGGTGACTCCAGCAGCAGAATAGTGAGCGCAGCCCTGGAGTGTAATACAGGATGTAACTCAGGATCAGTACAGGATAATAATGTAGTAAATGTAAAATGTAACAAACACCATAGTGGATACTGCAACCACCAGAATAGTGAGTGCAGCTCTGGATATAATACAGGATGTAACTCAGGATCAGTACAGGATAAGTAATGTAATGTATGTACACAGTGACTGCACCAGCAGAATAGTGAGTGCAGCTCTGGAGTATAATACAGGATGTAACTCAGTATCATTACAGGATAAGTAATGTATAAGTACATAGTGACGGCACCAGCAGAATAGTGAGTGCAGCTCTGGGAGAATAGTATGTAATGTAACTACAGGATATACATGTATACAGGATACATAGAATGTAAGTGCACTGATATAGATGACTCAATCAGCAGAAATAATGTGTAGTGCCACCAGCTTCTGGAGTATAATACAGGAACTCAGGATCAGTACAGGATAAGTAATGTATGTACATAGTGACTGCACCAGCAGAATAGTGAGTGCAGCTCTGGAGTATAATACAGGATGTAACTCAGGATCAGTACAGGATAAGTAACACAATGCACAGTGAAGGAAATAATTATTTGACCCCTTGCTGATTGTGTAAGTTTGCCCACTGACAAAAACCTGAACAGTCTATAATTTTAAGAGTAGGTTAATTTTAACATTGAGAGATAGAATATCAAAAATAAAATCCATAAAATCACATTGTATAAATTCTATATATTTATTTGCATTTTGCTGAGAGTAATAAGTATTTGATCCCCTACCAACCATTGAGTTCTGGCTCCTACAGACCAGTTAGTTGCTCCTAATCAACTCGTGGCCTGCATTAAAGGCAGCTGTCTTAAATAGTCACCTTTATAAAAGACTCCTGTCCACAAACTCAATTAATCAGTCAGACTCTAACCTCTACAACATGGGCAAGACCAAAGAGCTTTCTAAGGATGTCATGGACAAGATCATAGACCTGCACAAAGCTGGAATGGGCTCCAAAACCATAAGTAAGATGCTGGGTGAGAAGGAGACAACTGTTGGTGCAATAGTAAGAAAATGGAAGAAATACAAAATGATTGTCAATCGATATCGATCTGCGGCACCATGCAAAATCTCACCTCATAGGCCATCCTTAATCATGAGGAAGGTGAGAGATCAGCCTAAAACTACACAGTGGGGGAAATTGTTAATGATCTCAAGGCAGCTGGAACCACAGTCACCAAGAAAACCATTAGTAACACCTTATGCCGTAATGGTTTAAAACCCTGCAGTAAAGAAGGCACATGTGCAGGCCTGTCTGAAGTTTGCAAATGAACACCTGGATGATTCTGTGAGTGATTGAGAGAAGGTGCTGTGGACAGAGGAGACAAAAATTTAGCTCTTTGGCATTAACTCAACTCGCCGTGTTTGGAGGAAGACAAATGCTGCCTATGACTCAAAGAACACCGTCCCCACTGTCAAGCATGGTCAAGCATATGTTTTGGGGGTGTTTCTCTGCTAATAGAGAGTTGAGATGATCTGTAAAGAGGAGTGGAACAAAATTCCTCCTGACGTGTGCACAAACCTCATCATCAACTCCACAAAAAGTCTGACTGCTGTGCTTGCCAACAAGAGTTGTGCCACCAAGTTTTAAGTCTTGTTTACCAGAGGGATCAAATACTTATTTCTCACTGCAAAATGCAAAAACATTTATATAATTTATACAATGTGATTTTCTGGATTTTATTTTTGATATTCTATCTCTCAATGTTAAAATTAACCGACCCTTAAAATTATAGACTGTTCATGTCTTTTTCAGTGGGCAAACAGACAATCAGCAAGGGATCAAATAATGATTTCCTTCACTATATGTACACAGTGACTGCACCAGCAGAATAGTGAGGGCCGATCTGGGGTATAATACAGGATGTAACTCAGGATCATTACAGGATAAGTAATGTATGTACCTAGTGACTCCACCAGCCGAAAAGTGAGTGCAGCTCTGGGGTATAATACAGGATGTAACTCAGTATCAGTACAGGATAAGTAATCTATGTACACAGTGACTGCACCAGCAGAATAGTGAGTGCAGCTCTGGGGTATAATACAGGATGTAACTCAGTATCAGTACAGGATAAGTAATGTATGTACACAGTGACTGCACCAGTACAGAATATGAAAGTGCTAGCTCATGGTGGTATAATACAGGATGTAACTCAGTATGAGTACAGGATAAGTAATGTATGTACACAGTGACTGCACCAGCAGAATAGTGAGTGCAGCTCTGGAGGATAATACAGGATGTAACTTTGGATCAGTACAGGATAAGTAATATATGTGCACAGTGACTGCACCAGCAGAATAGTGAGCGCAGCTCTGGAGTATAATACAGGATGTAACTCAGGATCAGTACACGATAAGTAATGAATGTACACAGTGACTGCACCAGCAGAATAGTGAGTGCAGCTCTGGAGTATAATACAGGATGTAACTCAGGATCACTACAGGATAAGTAATGTAAAGTATGTACACAGTGACTGCACCAGCAGAATAGTGAGTGCAGCTCTGGAGGATAATACAGGATGTAACTCAGGATCAGTACAGGATAAGTAATGTAAAGTATGTACACAGTGACTGCACCAGCAGAATAGTGAGTGCAGCTCTGGAGGATAATACCGGATGTTTGTTGACAGCATAGGTTAGCTAAGTTTGCATTTAAATCGTATGTCTACTTTAAAATTTTTAAGTTTTTAATTTAGATATAATCTACATAAATTATTATTTAGTACAGGATAAGTAATGTGATACTTTTACAAAGTTACTCAAAATTGTATGTAGATTTTATCTAAGTTTAAAACTTAAAATATTTGAAAGTAGACATATGTTTTAAATCCAGACTAAGCTCACCTACGCTAACTGCCGACAAACGTGAATTCAACTCATTATCCCAATAAACTGTATGTAACTCCAGCAAACTTCTTCTGCGCATCGGTTCAATACAACAATCAATAGTTCTAAATTAATGACTGCACTTTCAGTTAGTACGCTAATTATTTTATTCCCGCCTAAACAAAATGACAATTATTATGTCCAATCCAATAGAAGTGTGCAGTTCTGTGTAATATATGCCCCAGTAGGATCACCATAATTGTTTCCACGTAAAATGAACCGCAAGTGTTATCTTAAAGAAAAACATTCAATTCCATGGGGGGTTTATTTGGGAGGGGGATGAAATATCGTCCACTAACTGCGCTCGTCTTTACGGGAAACATAATGGCAGCTGACAGGCCCCGGTAATATGTGCTTGCACTGTGACATTTAAAGGATTATTTTCAATTATTTTTACTTAGACAATTATGCATATACTAGGCAATGAACATAAACCACTTAAAAGTGTATAGTAAGCTTGTTTTTCCCTTCCTTGCAAAAAATTCCAAGGAGAATGTCAGAGGACTCATAATTACACCTCATTAAACACTAAAATCATAATTTACAAATGTATTCAATACATTTGGCTTATGTTTGTATTCAGCAATAAAAAAATAAAAAATAGTTAAAAAAAAGTCCTATGGCATTGTTCCCGGCCACTGTGGTGTAATAAAGTTTTGTCAATGTTCTCATTTGAAAATGGCAATAATGAGCCAATTTAAAGCAAGTGAAGCCATTAACCCACCTCAGTGCGGTAATTATTAGTCTTAGACATTGTTTTATGAAGTTGCAGGTTTGGTTCTATTAGAATTATGGAGATGTAACAGGATATGATTGAGTGCCACTCCGATATTAACTATAGAGTGACAGCTGCAGCCCATTGGCATGTATTGAACTATGTGTAACCCAGAGTTATCCTAGTTAAAGGGGTTGTATCGCTACAAAGATTAGCTTTCAAAATGTAGGGAACACTAAATGAATACGTTTTAAAAATATATTGCGTTGTTCAACTTTTTTTGTTAAGGAGCTACAAGTGATATTATCACCTCCCTGGCTCTCTTTCTGTTCCCTTAGTGACCGACCTGTTTACTCTCTCTCCCCTGCTGTTTGTTCTATGTGATAGCAGTGAGTGACGTCATCCCACAAGTAGCGGCAGCTCTGTGCTGGCCGGCAGTAAAAAGCTTGATTTTATCTGATCATTCAGACAAAAGCTTGTAACTACTGCTGTTTACTTTAGATAAACCTCCTGCTAGCAGTTTCAGAGAGCTTCTAAGCTAATCTAAACTAATTAGCAGATTGAAAACACAGAGTTGAATACAGGAAGTGAATGCATGGAGCTTGCATGCTAATTACAGACAGTCCGACCAGGAAGTGACAGGATGCATCTATGAAACTCTCGACTGGAGACAACCCCTTTAAGCTTCTGGACAGGAGTTAGACCGGCCCAATAGGCAGCCCATAAATATTAGAATATATGGTCATGTAAAAGGACACTGGATGAACAGTGGGTTTTTTAACCACTTCAAAACTGTGGGGCAATTGCGTAGCCATAGGGATGGCATTGGTCACGCTTGCAACCATGTCTCTGAGACTGGAGGGCCGCAGGACCCCTCACCACACGGTTGCTTCTCTGGGTCACAGAGACCCAGTGATATAATTATCACACCTGGGCAGAGCAGCCATGATCAGAGCTAGCTTCGCTCCCAGCTGTTTAACCTTCCAGATGATGAGGCCAGTAACAGGTACAGTATCTAGATGATTGACAGAGGGAGTGAGATCCCTTTGTCTAACCCATACTTCCTAACTTTTGAAAATGGCTGTCAGAAAGTGAGAATTGCGCCACACAAAGGACACTGCCTTAAACATTTGCATATACCATGCTCTCTCTATATCAAGCAACACACCACACAAAAGACCACCCAACTGTGTAATGGCTCTGGAAGAAAGCTAATTGGGGGTTTGCCATCACCCAGATTTCCTGGACCTTGGGTATCCTATTCAGCATCAAGGAGAGCTGGGAGATGCTGCCAAACTGTGCCTGAACCTAAACCAATATGCTACAACCAATGCTTCCGGTGACCATATAGTGGTAGATACCAGTGTACACAGGCTCTGCAGACTGAATGTTAGCACCAGACAGTGACCATATAGTTGTAGATAAATGGATGCAGGCTCTACATGTTTTATATAACCACCAGACAGTGACCAAATAGAGGTAGATATCAGTGTACAAAGGTTCTGCAGGCTGTATATTACCACTGTACAGTGACCATATAATGGTAAATAACAGTTGGACACATGCTCTTCATACTGTACATTACCACCATATAGTGACCCAATAGTGTTAGATACCAGTGTTCACAGGCTCTGAAGAATGTATATTACCACCATAGGGTGACCATGTAGTGGTAGATACCAATGTACACAGGCTCTGCAGACTGTAAATTATCTCCATACAGTGACCATATAGAGGTAGCTACCAGTGTACACAGGCTCGGCAAACTGTATATTACCTCCATACAGGCCCATATAGTGGTAAATATCAGTGTACGCAGGCTTTCTGTGGACGTTTAAGTGATTTTCCTTTTCTTCTGCATCCTGTACAGGTCGTCATAGTGGGGGAATCCCACGTCTTTTATTTTTCTTCAAAAATCATTTATTTATTGGGAATTTATTGCTGAAAAAAACATGGGGTCCTCCCCATTTTACATAACCAACCAAGGTAAGACTGAAAGCTGCAGCCTGATACTATCAGGATGGGAAGGTCCATGGATATCATCCCATTCCCATCCTAAAAATATGAGACTTAAGCCACCCAAGAAGCAGAACATCACGTTAGAGAATCAGCTTCTTATGGTAACCCAGTTTTTACCAGTACCCCTGGTGCATAAGATACTGGAGTAATAGTGACAGAAGGTTAGTGTCAGCTTTAGGGTGACAAAAACTGCTGCTTACTTACACCATGCCCAAGCGCTAGTAATGAAGAGGCATCTGTCAGATGCCTCAATTACGAACACTGGAATTAAATGGAAAAAAATAGAAACTAAACTCACAATAAAACTTTTATTTAAATAAACACTTCCCGACACCAGCCCACTTTAACTATTTTAATTAAAAAATAGACCCCAAGGGGTTTCTGATGTTGTCCACCAAACCAAAGAAAAGTCTTTTAGGGGAACCTGTAAATAAACAGAAACATTACACACATGCATAGCCTGGTAAACCCATTCAGCATCCAGGGACGTTGGGTGACACGCGCTGCTCACTGCCAACTTTCCATGATAGGAAAACTGGGGACCACCTTTGGGGGATGGAGCACCCAGTCAACCCCCCCCCTAGATTCTAGATGGCCCATCTAGCGTCCGGGGAAAGCGGGGTGAGACAAAATTAGCCATAAACATTTTTAAAAGGTTTTGAAAAAGGGAAACCCCAAAAAAAAAAAAATTGAATAATAGCACTTTCTTCTAATTACAAAGACATTTTTTGAGGTTCCCCAATCCATTATATGGTGTATTAAATGGTACTTTAAAAAAAAATTTAGAACTGCCCTTTGCAAAAAAAAAAACCCAAAAAACACAGCTATGTAGATGGGGGAAAAAAAGGTAGGGTTTTTTGGGAAAAGTTTGGGGTTTAAATTTAAAAATTAAAACTAGAAAAGACCTGACTATGGCAGAATGAGTTGCCACTGTCACAGGTGATGTCCGGTAACAGACTTTATCTGGTCTGTGTCAGGAAATAAACAGAAGATGGATGAAAAAACAGGGCAGCCGCACCTCTGGGTCTGAGGTGAGGAGAGTGGTAAATATTCTTTTTTTTTTATTTTATCAGGCCATCTGTATGCCAAAATAATTTTGCTAAACTTAGACAGACAAACCTTGTAAGAGGAAACCCCATCTTACTGACAATGGGCCCCGGGTTGTGCGCAGCAGGGTATACTGAAGAAAGATGGGATAGATAGATAGATAGATGGGTAGATAGATAGTTTGATAGATAAAATAGAAAATGAGATAATAGATAGTTTAGTAGATAGAAAATTAATAGATATGGATAGATGGATTAAAAGGGGATAGTTTGATATAGTAGATATGAGATAGATAGTTTGTATGAGATGATGATAGTTTAAAAGAAAAGTTAGATATGAGATAGATAGATATGAAAATAATAGATAGATATGAGATAGATAGATATAAAGTTAGATAGTTAATATGAAAAGATAATAGGTAGATTTTGGGATAGATAGTTTACAAGATATGAATAGATACATAGATATTAGATAGATATAAAGGATAGTAGATAGAAGTTAGATAGTTTGATAGATATGAGATAGTTAGAAAAGATAGTATGAGATAGTTTGATAAAATAGTTGATAGATATAAAAGAAAATAGATAGTGATTGAGAAAGATAGATAGTTTATGAATAGATAATAGATATAGTTAGATAGATATGGATAGATAGATAGATAGATATGAGAAAATATTTGAGATAGTTTAGATATGAGATAGATAGATATGAAAATAGATAGTATGGATAGATGTTTAGATAGATAGATATGATAAAAAGATAGATAAAATGGTAGATAGTTTATGAATAGATAGTTTTGGGGATAGTTAATTTATGAGATGGGTAATATGGGATGGGATAGATATGTATAGAAAAGATAGGGAGATAGATAGATATGAGATAATGGGATAGGTAGTATGAATAGATAGATAAAATAGAATATGAGATAGATATGAGAAAGATAGTTTGTTTAGATAGAAAGATATGAGATAGATAAATAGAAATGAATAGATAGATAGATATGAAAAGATAGAAGATATGAAAAGTTTAGATAGATATGAAAAGATTTAATATGAGATAGATAGATAGTTAGTTTAATAGATTGAGATAGATAGATAGTTTAGTTTGGATAGATAGATAATAGATAATAGATTGAATAGATAGTATGAGATAGAAGATATATAGATAGATAGATAGATATGAGAAAAGATAGATTTAAAGATAGATAGATATGGTTTGATAATAGAAAATAGAAATTTTAGTTTAAAGAAAATTTGGGATGATAGATAATTAAAGATAGATAGATATGGGATGAAGTTTGGGGAGATAAAATAGTTTAGGGGTTAGAAAAGATTTTGAGATGGGTAGATTTTGGGATAGTTTTAATAGATTGAATAATAAATAGACAGTTAGTAGTTATGAATAGATAGATATGAGATAGATATTAGATAGATATGAGATAAAATAGATAGATAGATAATAGATAGATAGATAGATATGAGATAGATAGATATGGTTTGATAGATATTTTTTGATAGACAGTTTGATAGTTTTTGGAGTTATATTTTAATATAGATAGAAAGAAAATCCTCCAATCTATAAATTAGTGTTATTTATTTTGTACGTAAATTTCTGCAAACACAAAAAAAACATTTTTTGTTTCCCCACCAAAATAATTTAAAAATACAAATATTTACAGTAAAAGATAAAACTATATAAAAGGGAACTTGTTGTGTTGCATGGGCTTCAGACTTACCAATGTTTGTTTTTCTTTAAACTCTATCAAAGATAAAGTTACCCTTCAGAGGTTGTTTCAGGGACCCTCTCCATGGGGTTTTTAAAAAGGAAAAAAAATAGTAACCACATAAATCATTTTACTGTATACCTGATGTTACTTTGTAATTTAGGTCATTGCGGATAACTGTTTGCTGGGGCCCCCTGCAGGTTTTATGAGCTGTGGGATAAGAACTATTAAGAGCAGAACAAAACTTTTTAAAATTTTCCCTTTTCAAAATTTTTACACTTAACAAAGGGGCTTTCAGTGACCCTGGTGTTTAAAGAAGGGATTTTGGGTAAAGAAAGCAGCGGGATTAGTCACAAAATCAATCAGGGGCATATATGGTTAAAAAAATAACCAAGACAAACAAATTAGCCCCAAACATGAATTTCAATTTAAATTTTCGCCTTTAAAAAGTTCCTTTCTTTTTGGGCAGTCCTTACTTTTTAGAATTTGTCCCTTTACAAAAACAATCACAAGATGTCCCCCTCCCTTTTAACAATTTTAAAAGGGAAATTTTCATTAGAAAAAGGGCCTTTTTTTATTGAAGTTTTTAAGTTAAATCTTTATTAAGAATTTTTTTTGGGGTTTTTTTTAAAATCAATTTCACACCGTCAATATAAAAAAAAAACCAAAGCCCCTGCAGTCTTACTTTGGCCACAGCTAAAATAATCATCACACTTTTGTTCTGCACAAAAAATTTTTTAGCAGTCCCCATTATCGCACATCAGGATTAAAAATTAAAAAGTGACCCCAAAATTTTCAATAACACGGGACCAACATTTGAAATAAAAAGAACCCCGTTCCCCCTTCCCCTCACTTCTCTCCTCTTCATAAAACCTTAAAAATTTCCCAACCGCTTCTCTCCTCTGTCTAAACCCTAATTCACAGGTCGCTTCTCTCTCTACCCTTTAAACCCTATTCACAGAGCTCATTTCTCCCTCATCATATAACCCTATATCACAGAGCTCAGCTTCTCCCTCTTCACATAACCCTTTATATCACAGAGCCAACTTTTTCCCCTCACATAAAACCCTAATAACACAGAGCTCACTCCTCATCATACAACCCTTAATCACGAGCCGTTCTCTCCCTTCATATAACCCTATAAAAATCCAGAGCTCACCCTCCCCTCTATATAAACCCTATATATCAAAAAGACTCGCTCCCCCCCTAATCAAAAACCTATTATCACAGAGCTCAGTTTCCTCCTCATCAAAACCCTTTAGTACCCACAGAGCCTCTTCCCCCTCATCATAAACCCCTATTATCCAAAGCTCACTTCTTTTTCTCTTCATATAACCCAATATCACAGACTCAGTCCCTCCCTCATCATAATCCCTATATATCACAGAGCTCACCCTCTCCTTATCATATAACCTATATATCACAAACCTTCTCTCCCACATAAACCCTTAATCACAGAGCCTGCTTCTCTCCTCTATATATAACCAAAAAATATTTATCACAGGGCCCCCCAGTTCTCTCCTCTAATCATATAACCCTATAATCACAGAGCTCAGCTTCCTCCCTCTACAAAACCCCTATATATCAACAGCTCCTTCCTCTATCAAAATAACCCAAATAATCAAAAAGATTTCCCCCAGTTCTCCTTATCATAAACCCCATATATACAGAGCTCAGCTTCTTTTCCTCTTTTAAATCCGCACTCAGTAGGGCACATAAACCACTGAGAGGCCCTTTTAAAAATTTGAGCATTGGGTAAACCCCTTTAAAAGTATACCGCTACCTATCCACCACTTCAACTGGTTGTTTCCATTCTTCTGTCTCCCTTTTTCCCCCCAAAAAAATAAGGCCCCCCAAAAAAACATAGTGTTTTTTGTATTCGATTCGGGTTTTGGTGTTAGTTTGATTTTTTGTGATGAAATCCCACAGTAATTAATACAGTTGATTTTTTTTCAATAATAAATGTGAATTATTGTTCATAAAAAAAAAAAAACATCCCCTAAAAATAAGTTTATTCGTCTTTAGGAGCAAAAATTAATATAACACTGCTTATTTTTGGGGCAACAGGGTATTTTCCCCTTTATGACAGTTAAAGATGGGGGTATAATTTTTTTAAAAGAAAAACTAAAAGGGGGCCAAAATCCATGCCCCCGAAGCAGACTTTTTTTGGAATCCAAGGACCGGGGTATCCCCAAGGGAAAATTTTTTTTGGACAAATGCTCTAATTGTTTAAAACATCTGCACTTAATTTTTTCCATTAATTCCCCAAAACTTTAATCTCTCTAATTCACGGATCCAAAACTTTACAAAAACATCTTTTCCATTTTACTCAAAAGCCCGGAAATTCTAGCAAATTTTTTTGGGCCCTTTCTCGTTACAATTTTCATTACATTTTCAGCATTTTTTTTTCGTAGGAAAGCAAACCTGCCACAAAGTAGGAAAAAAATACACGTGTTTTTTTCGCCTTGCCCGTGTGGGGCTGCAACAAAAATTGGTTTAAAGCTATTATTCATTTTTACTTATTAGTATTCAACAAGAAAGATGGGGAGTCAGCAAGCATTGCACAATGGAGCATGAAGGAAAAAAGAATAGGCATAATGAAAGGCAAAGAAGCAATGTCTAACAATAAAAAAGGTTTCTTGCTGCATTCTTTGCGTCTGTGCAAGTGTGATATATTTTGTTTTCCAAGCGCTCGTGACTTTTGTGTGGGGTTTTTTTTGACAGAAAATTTTAGGAAATACATTTGACTGAACCAGTTGGTTGCTTTGCTAACAGCTTAAAAACCCTCATTTCACACTTTTACCTGCCTTAACTGGTTTCTATTTTATTGTCATTGCCTTTCCTTTTCTTTTTTTTGTTATTGGGGAAGGGGGGTCATAGAGTAGCCGGGGGAGAACTGCAATTTGGGTTACAATTTTTTTTGACACTAACATTATTATTTAAATTTTGAAACAAAACAAAAACCCAAAGGGACATCAAAATATAGAAAAAGGGTTGTAAGGATAAAAACAGCAAACAAGACAAAAAGTCAGATTGGGGCCCGACAACCCCCAAACTTTTACTTGGCCGTTTAACAAAACGCATTTTCGGCCCGGGTTTCTTTTATTTTTTTTCACCATGTGAAAACTGTCATACTCTCTCTGTTTATTGATTTCCAGGCCGGCAACAATCCGTGTCCACCCACTCAACTATTAATTTTTCCTTGCAAGTCTTTTTGATTGACGCCTTGTATTCCAACCCATCTTTTGTTCTTCCCCTATCCCCCTCTGTTCTTTGTTCTCTGGTCTGTTATAAAAGGGTTCTCCTTGCCTGTTATACTGGTTACTTTTTGTGCCTGTTACTCTTTCTTGCTTTATCTGTTGAAACGAAAAACGATCCAGCAATTGCAATATGTAGCAGTTAAAAACAAAATATTTATTTAAATCTTAAATAAAAAATATATATGCATGGTGCATAGGCAAAATATAGTAGACAAGCAGCCCGTGTAGATGACCCTCAAACTGACGCGTTTCGGGGACAGCAAAGCAGATTCCCTTACTCATAGGATGCTATGAGTAAGGGGAATGAGTAAGAAGAATCTGCTTTGCTGTCCCCGAAACACGTCAGTTTGAGGGTCATCTACACAGGCTGCTTGTCTACTATATGTGCCCTATGCATCATGCTATATATTTTTTATGAAGATTTTAAATAAATGTTTGGTTTTTTAACTGCTTAATATTGGAATTGCTGGATCTTTTTCGTTTCATTGGATGATACACTCTGACCAAGTGGATCCGGGCATTGTGCTCCAGTGGGGTGGTGAGCTGGCAAAATTTTTTTTTTCTTCTTACATATTGCTTTATCTGTTACCTGCCTTGGCTATATTAACGACTATTCTCTGCTTTAGTGATTCTGTACTGCTTCTCCCGACTGTTGCTGAACCTGGCTAGTTGACCCCTTTTGTTATTCTGTTTAATATTTTTTTTAGTCTGCGTTCGTGTATTCACCTACTTATTGTAATCTCACAGCTTCGGTTGGGGCCGACCTGTTTAGAAGTCAGGCACCCCAGAAGGTAGGGACAGTGGGTTGGAAACCGCGTCAGGGCCTCACTAGTTGGTGGTCTTACTCGTGTGCCTCTGACTTGTTCCTCACACAATAAACATCAACTTTAAAATTGGAGGACTAAAGGTCTGGACAAAAGTCCTCCAATAAATTCCATTGTATTTCCCACCCAAAAATAGAAGGGGTTCATCAGGGAATCACCACAAAAGGGCCAACCCCCAAAAACCCAAAAAAACCACACTAAAAAAATAAATAAATAAATAAAAATTTGATAATCTCCAGATACCAAAAATTACGCATGCCCCCCTTATGTTCCCCAAAATTTATAAAGGTTTTTCCCCAGATGTCACAAGGTTACAAAACCCTTTTTCCCCCCCCTTCCCCCCCCCCCCCCCCGTTCTCAAAGGGGCACGATTACAAAAAAATACACAAAAAAAGTTTAATTTTAAAAGGGTCTGCGAAAAAGGGGGCGGATCCTTTTTTAAAAATGTAATTAAGAGAAAAACAAAAATACTCCTGGGGGAAAACGCTTAAATTTTTTATTGGAGGACTTTTGCCCCGGGCCCTTTAAAGGCCTCCAATTTAAAAGGAACATAAAAAAATTTTCATGTGTAACCCTCTATTTCTGACTTTTTGAGATTTTTTTTCAAAAATTTTTTTTTTGTTAGTATTTTTTAAAAATTTTCCCCCGGGGGTGTATTAGTTTAGGTTCCTGTCAAGGTCGCCCCTTGTTGGGGGGGCTACCCCCAAAATTTTTGTGAACAGGCATTTTCCCCTTGAGGGGGGATATTTTAGGTTAGGGGGACTAAGTATAAAATTTTGGTTTTGAGCTTTTTTTTATCTTTTTTCATTAAAATTTTTTTTTTTAGCGTTATATATTTTCTTAAGGTATTCGTAATTTTTTTGTTTGTTGTTTATATTGTGGGTACTTTTGGCCCCTTTTTTTTCATGTGGTTTTTTTCCCACCGTGCCCTCAATTTAGGTTCTTTGGGAGTTTCTAGGGTTTGGGGGGAAAAGCAAGAAGGTTTAATTTGGGGGCTATAGAAGGGGTTTGTTGACGGGAAAAAGGAAAAAGGGGATGTAAAAAGGGTTTTTGTCAAAATTAAAGGGGGTTTTCTCCTACGGGAAAATCAAAATTCAAAAGGAGGGGACCAAATATTTAACATTCCCGTCCCCTTTGGGTTTCTTAAAAAAAAAGTTTCTTTTGGTTTTGGAGAAGGGGCTGTTTGTTTATGCTTGGGAAAGAAGGAGAGCTCCGGTTTGGGTTAAACCCCAGGTTCCACCCCCCGGTCATAATCAAGGTCAGAGGTGTAATTTAAACGGGAGGATATACACTGGTGTGAGAGACAGAAAAAAAAAAATCACCCCTTTTCCCAGAGTCCTGAATGTTTAAATGTCCACTTAATTAAAAAAGTATGTAGAGAGAGCATAAATGTAGATTTAAAAACTTTAGATTTAAAACTTAGTTTTCCCCTTTTTCCCAAAAACAGCTGAGAACCTTTCCCTTCCTCCCGCTCACACAAATGAATTCTTAATACACAACCCCTTTTGGGGGGTGTCCCGCAGAGAAAGAATAAAGCCCCGGGAGGAGAAAAAACGCCCCCATTTTTACAAGCTTGCTTAGCAACCAGTATAAACGGGTGCCAAATTGGGGAAATGAGAATTTTCCTTTTTTTAAGTTTAAAAAAAAAAATTTGAAATTTTGCATTTGAGGTGGAGGCAGCAGGGGGTGGGAAGATTTTTGGGTTTTGAATTTAAAATACAGTATGGATTTAAAGGTTGTCCCAAGGTTGCAAACTTGTAAATTGAGGGCTGGGGGGGGGCTTTTAATCATTTTAAGTGATTGATAGTTTTTGGGGTTTAGTAATAAAAGGGGGGAAAAAAGATAATGAA